>JAEQBH010008478.1:0-139731 GCA_016808115.1 Tetrastigma voinierianum | reverse complement strand
GTTATTTCTGGATATTTAGGATTCTACACTCTCTAGCTTTCCATCGGTACAAAAGTACCCAAAGCGGAGTTCGGATGAAAAAGTTATGGTGAAGCAAAATTGGGGGCAGTGTTGGGCGCGAAAAATTTGCAACACACGAATTTTTGCGGGATCTGAAAGTCGTAAGTGAATTTTCCCTTGACCCCTACATTCTTGATTTTTTAAGACTATATTGTTCTTTGCGATTGCGACTAAAAACAAAAATGGAGTTTGTTGTATGAGCCTTTACGATGGGGTTGCGAAAATTCCTTGAGTGCGAATTTTATGAGATGCAAAAATTCTTGGGCTCTTTCCTCTGAACTCTGGACCTCCCATGCTACAAATATTTGACATAAAATGCAAAAATAAACACAGGAAAATTAAAAAAAAAAATTGCAAAAAAATGAAAAATCAGCTAAAAGCAGATTAACTTAAAATTAGAGATATAAGATAAAAAATTAAATAAAGCAAAATAAAATAAAATAAAAATCAAAACAAAAAGTGAGTGAACTCTGCAGTCTCAAGGGAGACTGAGTCCACTCAAACGTTTCTCAAGCCTTGTCTGGTGGTGTTGGAGGGCGATCGGTGCGAGGTCCAGGTGCTCCAATCCCCGGACAGATGGTCTCGGTATCGAGCCATCCAGTTGTGCCATGCGACATACTTGACTTCCGGTGTCTTTGATGTAGTGGCAAAATTTGAACAATGGCCACTAACTTTCTCTGAGTTTTACCTGGCGGTGCAAATGGGTAACCCTCGGCTTTGCGAGTTGGTGCTTTAGGTATAGATTGTGCTGCAAGTGTAGGCAGGATATACACTTGGTCAATAGAGGGCAGGTTTAAATTGTGCTTTTGGGGCTCTTCCACTGCTTCCTTTCCACTTGCCTTCCTCAGTTAACAAGGGAAGGATTCCTTTTTTTCTCCTCCATGGCCCATGAAGCGACACCTAGTGCAGGGCATCATGCGAGTTCTATTCCCTCGCCAAGCCTGTAGCCTGGTTCCTCTGTGATTCCTCAAGGCTGCTTTGTAGTTCGAGCTGTTCACTGAAAATAGTGTCAATCAGACACTCTTCCTCTAGATTATCTTCCTCTTGATGAACATCTTTGTTTGATTGGCAGAAGCCTTGAAATTCAATAGCCTTAGGATGTCAATTTTACGATCAAGGTCACTTTGAAGCCCATCGATTTTTTGGTTCGAGTTCTCTCCATGGTAATCGATTCTTTGATTTGTGCGGACATTCAGCACTGCTCCTACATAAAGTACCCACCAATTTGCTCAAGCTCAGTATTGCTTGCTCAACTAAAGAAGTTAACTGTGGTGGGTGAGGTGGCTGAGGAATTGAAGGATATTGTGGATGTGCAGGAAATTCATACTGTGGAGGTCTTGGTTTCCAAGAGAAATTTGGGTGGTTCCCCCATGGTTGTAAATCTTGCCATATGGTGCGTTAATTGGAGGGTGTACGTAATCCCTCATGGACCTATATGCGTGGGTCTCTATCCTTTGGATACTCAACGTATTTGCTCTCCCTCACAGGTGTTCCATATGGTCTAAGTCGGGCTTGATTCGAATATGCTCCCACATGGAATCTTGATTCTCACCCGATACCTTCTAGTTTCTAACCTTGTAACATGCACCCTTGTTGGAAAAACAGGGCAAACACCAGACAACAAAGAACAATCCTACCTAAAGGTTTTTTTTTTTTTAACAGTGAAATGAAACTAAAAAAGCCTTGATAAAATACTAAAAATTAATCTAGAAAATTCTTAGAACTTGTGATGAATATCTGAAGTCTTTATTATATCATCATTTGCATAGAGCTTAATTCTGACACTTGACATACATTTAAGTTCATGTATGCATTAGCATGCGAATCAACAAAATTTATAAACCTAATTCCTCCTAACTGCTTGAAGTAGCATAGTGGCTCCCCAGGGTCGGAACACATGGATGGGTTTCTTATTGCAAATGACTTACAATGAGGTTGATTTAAGGTAGACTCAATTTGGATTTTAAGGTTTGGTAAGCAGGTGGGGTGAAATGTTGGAAGCGAAAATAAAACAAGTTAAAATGTAAACTGCTCTTGAAGTGTTAGGTCACTAGAGTTGGATTCATAGGGCAGCGAGGGTTTCAGGGGTCACACTTACTGGTAGCCTTCTTCTTGAGGAGAAAGGGACTCTAGCCGCTCCATCCTCAGTTGTCATCCTTGGAGGTGTTTGGTTGCCCGAAAGTGAGAAAATGAGAGAAAATGAGAGAAGCGGAAAGAGTGGGAAGAATTTGAAAGCTTCTTGCCCCAAAAAAAACTTTATTAATGAAGAAGATTCCTGTTCTGATTGCTTGTCTTGGGCTTTATAGCCAAACCCCTTCTAATTACAAAAATAACAAAACAACCAAATATTACAATGGGGGCAAATTAGGAAGAAAACCAAAAGTGGCAAAGAAGTCAGTCAGCGGCAAAGGCAGTGAACAATGGTCGCGAGGGAGAAAATTCGCGAGGCTACGAATTTTTAGCATGCTCACGAGAATTTTCCGCAATCCTGCTCTATTTCTTATGCTTATGCGCTTCTCTTTTCTTTTGGTTTTTGATTTAAACTGAGTTGAACTGGATTCTCTATAGTTGGGTTGAATCCCTTTATCTACGGTATAAAAGCTGCCGAAAATAACAAAACTTACCCTGAAATTTGATTAGTAGCTTTGTTAGGTCCTTAACATGCAAATTGGGTTAATTAGGCTAATTGCACGCATATAAATTCTCCAAAACCTGTATTAATATGGGTGTAAAATAGCACTTTTGGGTGAATGTCAAATGGCGTGCGACGTTAACGGTGAGAACCGGAATCGTGGCCACAATTCATAACCACGCTAGTACTTTGTAAGGAAATAAGTAGGCATTGGGGGTATCAATGTGTCTAGAATTACAAAACAAAACTTTTGTTTTGGAGGGAAGAGATCGAGGAGCGAGATGCCCTTGACGGTTTTTCACACTTGGCGTTGCAGGTTTGAGGGAGTCGGTTGGGACTCGGGTTGTGGGCATGAGGAGTCTTATCTCATGCATGACACGGAACATTCCATATAGGATTACATTATTTATATGGAATATGGTTTGATGTTTTATGTACGCCATTTCATGTGCATTTAGGCAGTGGGTAGCCATTGTAGGAGAATTTTTCTACTGGACATTGCTCACCAATTGTAGGACCCCTTGATTACGGGGGTGTATGGGAGACGATGCTCACGAGTAGTGATTATAAAGAGCCAGACATGTGGCCCTTGACAATACTATAAAAATTATTTTTATGTAAAAATTGTAATTAAATTATTTTGGACTATTGTATAAATAGTCGGGTATGTAAATATGGTAGAGGGCGTGATCGGGACTCTTATGGTTGTAATTAAGCATTTTATTTTTCATATTTTAGATTTAAATGTGAATGAATGAGTCAGGTAAAGGGATGTATATTGGTGATATGGACGGATGAATACGTAGAGACCATTACTAATCTATTGAGACCTTGGATGGGTTATGATTATATTGTTATATAGGTTGTATGTTGGGTAGAGCTCCCCAAACAAAGGAGACTTTGCTCGATTTTTAAAAAAATATGGTCTCGATAAATGGGACACAACAGTGTGGTATCGGGTCACCCGAAATCCACAGGAATTCCGCTGGTTGACGGGTTGTCAATGGGACCCCCGGATTTGGGGTGTCACAACCCCTATCCCATTCCTATCCCAAAATTTATACTTCTTTCCCCGCCACCTTTCTGAACGAGGCAGACTCTGGATCCGATCCTCGTACCCGATGTGTGATCATCTCTTAAATCTTGTCCCTACCCTTCCCGAGCTTTGATAAAGTAAGTTTTCATGAAAATAAATGAATTTTTCCACTTTGTTGCTTCTTCCAACCCAAACTGCAGTGAAATTTTTATATAGCGAACTTATGTGAGAAGTTTTCATACGAGAAAATAATTCTTTCACTTTTTATTTTTTACAACCCAAACTACATCAAGAAAAAGATTTTTGTTCCTACAAATTGCTTCAAAATATAGTTAAAAAATCATTAAAAAAACTAAACTTTCTTCTCTAGTAGTACAAAAGAATCACATTGCAAATGACATTCAAAGTTTAAAAGGAATGTGATTTTTGAGAAAAAAAAAGGTATAAACCAAACAACTACAAATCAAGCATATACATAATCACAACATAAAAATAAAAAAAAAGTCTGAACAAATCAAACCCTTACACATTTAGTTGGTGAAAAAATCAACCAATATTACTTGATAAAAATCATACAAAATATCCTATGAAGAACACTTGCCGAATCAAAAAGATAAAGAGATTCTTTTCACAGATTTCTGCATCAGGAACTCGGAGAAAGAAACCTGATCACCCGTTAGTTCATTGGCATGCACGACGACAAAAAATATATGGTACCAAAACAAGTGGGTTATCCGAAAACCCAAAATATAATATTTTCTAGGGCTATGTTTCTTCCAAATCAAGAAAGAAAAAAGAAAGCAAAAACAAAAAATATAAAACAAAAAACCTTATTAAGAGGTTGAAAGAGACCTTATACGAGATGGAGGAGAACACAGATAGAGAGAAGCAGCAGAGATGAGTTGATCTTAGATGAAGAGGTTGAGAGAATAGGGGAAGAACAAAGAGAGAAACAACGAAAAGAAGATAATGAGGGAAGAAAAGAGGAAGAAGACTAAGGGAGAAAGAAAGCAATTGAAACATAAGGGAAGATTAGAAGAGACGACAGAAGAAGTGAATAAGAAGAGAGGGAGAGACGAAATAATGAACCATAATTTCATAAATATGTTTTTTTATATATAAAGGGAAGAGTGGTAAGCTAATATTCGGGGCGGGGTGGGATAAGTTCATGTAAACCTGACCACAGTCCCATTTTTGCGACCTCTGAGTTGTACCAAACGAGGAAAAATTAAATTTTATGAAAAAATGGTAAAACGATAATTTCGATTGAAAATAAAATTTTTTATAGATTTCGGATGACAAAACGGACTTCGTCGTAAAATTCGTCTCACGAAATCTAGTGACCTAGAAAAGTTTCGTCAAGTCTACGGGAATAATGACGGAATATTTTACGATTTTAAGGTGATAAGCAAATCGGTGACTTCGGGATGAGATTTTCACGAATCTCGGAAGTCGAGGAGATAACCCCAGGCTAAGTTCATTTAAAATAAAGTGAATTGAAAATAAATAAATTTTTCGGGGGAAGCAGGACCCAGAATAAAGCAATATGAATCATGTTTCCAAAATAATAATAATAATAATAAAAATAAAATAAAATAAAATAAAGATAAAAACATGGAAAGTAAAAAACAGAGATGGGGAGAGGGAGAGTGTGTAGAGAGAAAGAGTTTGATTTTTTTTTTCTTCTCTTCGCTTCTTTCTCAAATCTCTGAAATCGGACCGTAAGTTTTTGTCGGGGCTGAAGACAAAGTTGATCCACGCAGCGAGGGCTACGCGTGGGTACCAAAATCTTGGAGTTTCATCAAACTCCACGAGATAGAGAATTTTCCTACTTGTTTTATTTTCATCCTAAAGGTCATTTAATGACTTGAGATTGGCTTAGAGACCGTAAAATGCCTTAAATTTACGGTCCTCGATTTTTTGAATTTAAGTGTAGGAATTTTAGGAATTTTGGTATTTTTGGATAGTCGGGTTGAATTCGGAATTTGTTTTGAATGATCTGATTTGAATTCCGGGATTGTTGTCGGATAGTCCATGCTAAGAATTTGAGAACTATTTTCGAGACAGTTTCGGTTGAGTTAGCGTTTGGTTTTGATCCGAGATTGATGTCACGTAGGTTTGTGGTGTCTTACTATCAAATCTGATTGAGAAGCTAGTGAAAGGACCCGAGAGTGCCACTATTTTATGTTGGTCAGAGATTGAATACATTTTGTGTGTTATTGTTGTAAAAGATTAAATAACATGCTATTGTGTGTAAAAATCATGTTAATATATGTTATTTGATGTATTAACGTGGATTGCATTGATGTAAATTATATGTACAAATTATAATTGTCCATGGTTTATTAATGTTTCATGTTTAATATATGTTATTTGATGTATTAACGTGGATTGCATTGATGTAAATTATATGTACAAATTATAATTGTCCATGGTTTATTAATGTTTCATGTAGCACTCATATATACATGTAACATGAAGGAAAATTTATTGGCATCATGCATTTCATATGCACGGCCACATCGCGTCGAGTCGGGTGTGTGTGCATGGTACTTTTATTCACCATTCTTGGTGAATGTGTGTGAGTGGCTTCGAAATGGAGACCAGCGTCAAGAGTGAACTCACGGTTGGGTAAAACAACAATAATAAGAAATCACGTGTGTTTGGGTAAAGCAAGATAGGGGCAGATCCCCACCAAGGGTGAAAGACCCAAATTTTATTCTTAATTAGGACATATGGATCAGTAGATGAAAGTTCGCAAGAAAATGTGGGAAGAGCGATCTGGCTTTGTGGTGAGACGAAGTCGCAGCGAATAAGCGCCTGAGTTTGATAAATTAAAATTGGAGGGTAAGTCGATGGTTTAAGTCGTGGGTGAAAGCAGATGGCGGTTTCCCACATGGCGTTGCGAGGTGTGAGGGAGTAAGGTTGGGACTCGGGTTGTGGGCATGAAGTCTCATCTCAGCCGCTGACCTGGAATATTCCATATAGGATTGCATTATTTATATGGAATATGGTTTGATGTTTAATATGCGCCATTGCATGTGCATTTTAGGTTGGGGAGTAGCCGCATAGGAGAATTTTCTCTTGGGCATTGCTCGCGGATTGTGGGACCCCTTGAGGTGTCTGAGGAGACGGCGCTCCGACGAGGTCGTGCTTATGAAGAAGGTCGACATGTGGCCTTGATGTATGTAAAAAGAATTGTAATTAAATTATTTTGGACTATTGTATAAATATTCGGGTATGTAATTATGATAAGAGTGTCGTGATCAGACTCTTATGGACTATCATTAGCCCCATTAAATTTCTTATTTTTTAATTTAAATGAATGAATGAATCTGATAAAGGGACGTATTGAGTCTAGTCTTCAGGTAAACTATATTAGGAAACGAGAGTTGAGTTTTAATATATGTTATGTATAAGAGTGTTGAAATAAACTCTTATGGATTATTGTGATACAGGTTGTATGTTGGGTAGAGCTCCCCGAACAAAGGAGACTCTACCCGATTTTTTGTGAAAATATATATGGATCCCGATAAATGGGACACAACCATGTGGTATTGGGTAACACGAAATCCCTGAAATTCCTGAGTTAATGGGTTGTTAAACGGGACCTGGAGTGGGGTGTCTGGTTTTCCTTACAAATCTCATCCATGACCCATCCCCGATTAATGACTCCCCATACCCGTCCTATTAGGGGTGGGATGGGCGAATACTGAAAAGACGAGGTTGGCAGTCTGTCCTTAGTCACATTGAAACTTAAAATATGATGTTATATTTATAATAGGGTTTAGTGGGTCATTGAATCCACTAACATACTTGGGCATAATCCAATGGTCTAGCTTAATTAAAACTTTAGTTTGCTTATTTGGGATTAGTTCTAATCGTTCAAGTCTTCGTGATAACACAATATTATAACTACTTGTAATGCAAAGTGAATAGATGTAAAAGAATTTTCTTTTTTTTAATTTAAGAAATAAAATAGTACGTGGTATTTGGAGAGGCTAATAATTTTTAAACCATGGAATTATTCTGGAAAGACATTATTTAATCAGAAGCAGGACCATGGATTCTTGACATTGATATTGCAAGATTTCAACGAGCTTTTGCAAAAGTTAGACAGGTGGGTCAATTCAAAAGAGTGGCTTCACATTAGAATTATTCAATTGTATTAGTCGATAACTAAATTCCAAGAGCCGCTGCTTTCTACCCACGCATAACAATTAGCGCTGACGGCGTAGACTCATTGGAAATACAGATCATGTTTTCTTTGACTGGGAAAACGACGTTTGAGATTATTCAAAAACTACGTTTTCCCTCAATAATATTTAATGGTATTGGCCAATTTAGTGGGTTGACAGCATGGTTCATTTAAGGATATGCTGTTTAATGAAAGGTCATGGGCTGGGTTAGGTGATATTTGCTTCAAAATGAAGGGTCACGGGAGATGATTTGATGGGTCTAATACCTTATGCTTTTGAAAATGATACCTTATGCTTTTGAAAACTACTTCAAAAGATGGAGAAATGACAATTTTTTATTTTACTCATGGGAAGCAATGATTTGGAGAAACGATTATTTGTGGAGCAGTGCACCACGCTAACTTTGTAGACAAGCTGGAAAAGAAGCATAAACATGTGATTAATTTGTGTACATTTCAAGATACATTCTTCCTTTTTGTTTTTGAAATAAAAAAATTTCTTCCTAACAATTAGATATCTAAGGAAAAAGGTCATCAGACAACTGTTATCTACTGACTCTTTCAAGAACTTCTTTCAAACGTACCTAATGAACAATTAGGACATTTGGCATAGAAGACTAGGTCACATAAGTCCTAGAAGCCTAAATGAGACTATTGCTGCAGATGCTGTTATGGGAATTCCTAAGATTAAAGCTTACCTTGGAAAAATATGTGGCTCATGTCAATTGGGGAAGCAAGTCTGGATGCTCCACAAGGTGATACAACACATGACCACCACAAGGACCCTCAAACTCCTTCACATGGACCTCGTGTGGGACCTATGCAGGTTGAAAGTCTTAGGGGACAAGGTATGCATTTGTGTGTGTTGATGATTTTTCTAGATATTCTTGGATACACTTCCTCAGGGAAAAATTAGACACCTTTAATGCATTTGAAGCACTATTTTTAAGACCAGTGCTTGAAAAAAATCTCCACCATAAGAAGGTTGTACGAATTAAGAGTGAACACATGAGGGAGTTTAAGAACTCTCACTTTGACAAGCATGGCATAAGGCATGAGTTCTCTACTCCTAAGACCTTTCAATAGAATGGAATGGTTGAAATGAAAAATAGAACACTACAAAGATGGTCGAGTGTCATGCCCCGAAGCAAGAGGTCCCGATTCAATCATGGGTTGAAGCCTTAAACATAGCCTGTTACATTCAAAACAGAGTGTATATTGGAACCTCCATGGCGCCTTATAAAATATGGAGAGGTAAGAAGCCTAACTAAAGCATTACATGAGTTTGGAAGCACGTGTTTTGTGTTAAATAGTGAGGGAACACGGAAGAAAGTTTGCCCGATCGAGGCGATGAGGGTGTGTTCCTCGGATACTCCCTGATAAGCACAAGGTGTTCGATGGAAATTTAAAAACAATCATGGGATACCCGAGCTTGTCATTGATGATTAGGAAATTATCCGTACAAGTCCAAGGTCAGATGCAAGTGAGACTAGAGGCCCATTGCATGCATTAGAAGATGATGCTTCAGCAAATGATGCAACACTGGGGAATAGATCCAACCCTGACACAGAAGATGCCTCATCGGTTGTTGAATCATCCTCTCAGTCCGAAGACCCTACAACAAGCATTGATGGGTCCAATCAAGAAGCATCAAGACAAGTTCAGAAAGACCATCCCATAACAGACATTATTAGAGATCTAAAGGTAGGAGTTCGAAAGAGAGGCAAGTTGTTAAGGCCATTTTTCGGCTTACACCAAAAGCTTGATGGTTTGTAAAAAATGCTATAGAGTTGAAACAACCTAAACATGAAGTGCACGGAGTCAAGTAATAAAAGTGGTTTTCAATTATGAACCGAGTTATCGTTCACCGAGGATTATAGGTTTTGAGGAATGAATACCCCATTTACTTGATTAATTCACTATTTGAGGTTCTAAATAATTTGATCATGAAAGTACCAAACTATTCTAAAATAAAACTAAACAAAAACAACTAATGTTCTATGAAAATTTGAACATGCAACTAAGATATCAACAAAAACGACTTGTAGAGAATTAGGGTTGATTACCATCTATGGTGTTTCATTTCTTATCTTTTTAAAGCCCGAATTGGTTGATCTTTGATTTGAATTGGTCCTAGGATTTAATATAAGGATCCCACTCTCATGTTCCCCTTTGTGTTTTCTCGTATTAGCTTCTGTTTACGATTGCGTCATACAGGTTGCTAATCGATACTTTTCAACGACATTTTTCTAAGGCACTCTATTGGTCCTTTATTACGTTCTTACTTGATAGAAACGGCTGAACTAAGCGGATTAGTCCTTTGTTAAGCTCTTTGCAATCCTTTCTTATTGTACTTAATGTCCCTAAGGTGAAATCCACCTAATCTTACTTTTCTAATTTCCTACATCTCTTTACCTAGGTTATTTAGCATCCCAAATGATTAAATCTCACCTTAAGAGAATTAAAGCCAGATTTAAGAGGCTTAGTTCCCACGTCTGGGGAATACCCTTGTGAAAAGGATCGAAAGATCATTCTGTAGATTTAATCAATTAAAACCATAATCATCCCTTTAAGATCTAACACTAAATATAACAAATCGAAGCATATACTTGACCAATCAATCAAAGATTAGACAAACAGTACTTGCCACATTGATAATCAACCACATAGATGTTTAGCGACATTTAAGCTAATAAGATCCACAAATTCATATCTAAGATAAACATGAAAATGCAAAATTAACAAAAATGAAGAATCATAAATACAAAAACGAGTTTGTAAGCCTTGAATGATTGTAGATCCTCACTCTAAGATGAAATACTTGATCTACAAGGTGTATTTACTTGTAGTCTTCAATTACAAGCGAAACATTCACAAAACAAAGCAAAATCCTAGCAAATTGGAAAATTAAGCCCAGGAAGGAAAAAATCTCTCAAGAGAGGAGGAACCTATAAGAATGTCATGTTGAAACGAAATATATAAATCAAATCTTTAACACAGCTACTAGAGGCTAATGTCTAATCCCTGGCAACGACGCCAAAAACTTGTTGAGACCAAACTATATCAATAAAATCTTCAACACAGCTACCAGAGGCTAATGTCTAATCCCAGAAATGATAGCGCGAAACTTATTAGACTTATAATCTTAACATCAGCAAGCCGATTAATTGTTGAAGACAAATTAATCAAGTAATTATACTTGCCTCCTAAGACTACGGTCCTCGCGACGGGAGTGCAGAATTCAAAATAATTAGGTGAGTTCATGGGTAAGTTAACAATAGGAAACAAATCGGTGTACAATTATAAATTTCACCACATCATTTTATAACATAGTTTTAGCCATCGGTTTGAAATCGAACTTGTCGAAGATGAAGTGGTATAGTTTAGTTTCTTTCCATTCACCATACATTTAACTAATTAGAGATCTAGGTTCCCTTCGAAAACATGAGTCTAATCAGTTACTTGTAGAATATAGTCTTCTTTCTAAGATCTAGGTATTTTTCCTTTTTAGTACTTCACACCCAAATCTTAGGACTAAAGAATTCTTGCCCCTATAGACAGGATGCTATAAGCCTTCTCCAATCTAATTGGTAACTCATCCATCGAATTTGATAAAATTCTCTATCTCCTTGATTAGATCTATGCTAACAAGGGATCAAGATCCTTTCATCAGATAGAGGAGCATCCAACCATCCTCACACCATGAGTAAATTAGTGATCTTATCAGTAATCTTTTGAAGTGCATTAGTTCCATGATATTAGTCTAACATACCCCCAGTAACTTCTCCAGTACCTCTCGGGAATCTCCATCCCAGGTGTCATAGGGCCTCGCGTCGAGATCAAGATACAGTCATTTTACGGCTGCACGCTCTTAATATTACGACAGTAATTTGAGAACAACGCGATTAAATAAATTCAAGATTTCGAACTATGGCGTTCTTTCAAGTTATGTAGAAAATAATAATTAACATCGATCCATTCCCAGAGAGAGCTCAGTCTTTCAAAAGCTTTGGATTACAAATACTTGATGACTAGCCGATCGGAAAATTCACGAGATTGCAAGCAAGGCGAAATAAATGAACTCAAAAAATTTCCAAATTCCATTCGAGTCATACAGTAATGAAGACTAAAATTTACATTGAACCCATTTCCGAAATTTCACCAAATCCTTTGTTCAATCCAAAAATAAGAGAAAAACTAACTAAAATGCTAATTTAAAAACTAAATTAATGAAAAAGAAATAAAAGAAAAAAAAATAAAATATATATATATATATATATATATATATATATATATATATATATATATATATATATATATATATATATATATATATATATATCTGAGGAGTCTCAAGCTACAGAAGTTCCCTAGTTTTTCACGGAAAATTTGGGCCTGATACCCTAGAGTGCTTCTATTTATAGATTTTCAAATGATAGAGCACTTTAAAAATCTGAGGCTAGATCCTCGAAAATGCGGCCCTGTAGTAGGTTGCTGGCCGCTAACATTGAAATTTATGTCATGACATAGTTGTCATCTTTGTTCTCGGCTTTTGTCATGGCTTGCGGTTTTGTAGCCCCGATCCGGGAGTCCGTTAACAACGATCAGCCCTCGGAATACCGTGGATGTCGAGTAACTTGGGCACCACACCATCGTGTCCCCTTTTCGGGATACATTGATTTAGCAATCGGGCGAGTCTCCTTTGTATGGGAGCTCTGCAAAAATAAAACATGTACGATTACATGGCAACATGGCCCAATATTATACAGGCACACCCAGGAGTCCACATACGAGTAAAAATGGCCACGTAGGGCCCATTTATCCATACTCAAACATATAAGCACATGACTATAAAACCATAGTCCATAAGAGTTTAAATTACATCACTCTTACACAAATAAATACAACCCATATATTTACAAAATATATATCAAAGCCCGCAATCAAACTTCTTCATATGTCTTTGTCACGAAAAAGGGTTAGCCTTTGCTTTGACCTTTACACGAAGGGTCGCGACGGGGTGAAGCGAAGCCAGTAAGTAATAATCTTCTCTGAATTTACTCCGCTTTAAGTGCCTGCATGCAATGGTCACATAATCGAAACACATCCCGGTCTGACATACACACTTCTGCACGAGATGTCTACATGCCACCGAATGGGGTTGAGCTAACCATGCCCCATGTATGCAGGGCTCTCGTAGGCTCCGTCACTCAAATATGCCATTGAGTAATATATCGAGTCACTCCTGGAAATTTCGTCTCTCACGTACATCACATGTTGTAACAAGCGTCAGCTGGTATTACCAATGACCCAGTATCGAGCCCTCGCTGGCTCCATTACCCCAGTCACAAGTGTCGATGAGCGACAAATCTGAAGTCAATCCAGGCTCCTATCACACCTGGCTTAGTCATGTGATAAACATGTAGTGTGTCTTCTTTAGACGACATAACTTTTCGGATGATCACAGCGGGTCCTCTTACGCCCAGTATAGAACTATGATATCGCGGGTCTCTTTTATCCTTGTCGCATGAGTTCTCATTGGCTCATAAACATACATTTTTCCATGAATAGAAAACCATTTCGAACAAAGGTATTTGTTTCAGTAGACAACCCTCAATATAAATAGTGGATGACTCAGATAATCTATTTTGTGGAATGACCCTCAGAGTGTATATCGATTGGGCGAGACTCAGCGATTGATATTATATGGACAACCCTCCGATGTATATCAATTGGGCAGACTCCGACGATTAATATTATATGGACAACCCTCCCGGAATGTTGTAGTGGACCTCAGATAAATAATATTTTTTGGTCATCCCTCAGAAACAATTCTCTCGAAACCTCATTGCACTCACTTCTATTGTTAGGGTGCCCAGAGTGCATATGAAATGCAATGAGCCATTTCCATTTCTTAACTTGTCTGACTCATTTGGAGCGTTGTCCACGTAGCAAGGCCTTTAATCAACACCATACGCAGTGTTGATCCCTGGCCAGTGTGCTCACGACACACCATCGAACACCTAACACAGTGTCGATCTCAACTATGCACTCACACCCATGTTATGCGATGTTTTCGTGCATGTATAATGCAATTATGCCATTGCCAATTCATACCATGCTACATATATAATGAGAACTATATGTGCATACATACTCATGCATATTTATCCATGCATCATTTGGACATTCATATTGAGTTCCTCTGAATTCCAAATCAAACATACCCGATTCAAGCATATATGGACATCACAAGTCACTACCACCGGGTAATGACACCACGTCAATCCACTAGGCACAGTGATGACCTGATTTGTCACGACTAGCCTCGGCGAGTACGTAATGGCGCCGATCGTAATACGACTATGTGTCATTTTATTATCACCTGATGACACACAAACCACTCGTCATATTTATTCATTTTCTAGTAATAACACACAAAATGGCCCAAATCTCGGACCCATATAAACGGGGTACCTCTTGATCCCTTCACGGTTCATCAGAATATTGTGATACCAAAATGCACCCGCAAAAACCCAAGACATCAATTCGGGATCAAACCAGAGCCTCGACACGGTCGGGACTACACGAAAATAGTCAGAAAAGTGCATCATGGCTTTATGCAAAAAGCGATGCAGAAAATTCGAGTATGCACAGAAAATAGTCCTGAAATTCGACCGGTTGTCAAAAATAGTCAAAATTCTAAAAATTCCACACTTAGTCAGAATTTGTGGGTGAAATTCCTGACCTTTCACGGCCTCTAAGCGGTCGAACCATTAAATAGCCTTTAGGCTAGAAATAACACAAGTAGGAAATTCTCTGCCTCGTGGAGTTTGTGAAACTCGAGATTTTAGGTCACGCACGTGGCTCGTCGCTAGATCGGCTTTGCCTTATTGCGACGAAAACCTACGGTTCGATATTCGTGAGATCTGAGAAAAGCGAAGAAAGAAAAATAAAATAAAAATCTATGTACACGCCCTCTCTCAGTTTTGACTTTCCATTTTATTCTTTTTCGTTTTATACTTTTTTTATTTATTATTGTGTATTATTATTATTATTATTTTGGATACATGATTTATATTGTGCTTCATTGGTCCTTTTCTTCCCCCAGAAACAATTTATTTCTTTTGAGTTCACTTTATTTTAAATGAACTTGGTTCAAGTCATTTCTGGCCAGAGATTTCGTAAAGAATCTAGTGCCTTGAAGAATCCTTGACATTATCACCCAGAAAATCGTAAAATATTATGCTTTTCTCATAATTCGACGAAAACTTTTAAGGTCCCTTTGGAATTTCGCAGAGACAAATTCAACGTACGGTCAGTTTGGTCATCGAGATCTAGAGAATTTCAGGTTTTTCAGCGAGTGCAGATTTACCACTTTTCGAAAATTTGAATTTTTCGGGGTTTCCGCGAGTTTTACGTCGCAACTATAGTTTCGTGCTTTCTTCTTGAATTCTATCGCGACAGAGTTCTACTAAAGTTATCTTGTAATTGTCGAGACATGAGTGTCTTGTGTCACGACATAAAAACTTTGTTGCAACAATGTTTCATTCTTTGCTGCTCTTGAAAGATGTCGAAACATAAAATTTCTGTTGCTACAAATTTTTTTACCCTTCAACTTTGTTTTATGTCGCGACATAATTTTGAAATGTCACGACATAAAATACTCTTTACTTTCATTGTGTCGTGGCCGGTCTTTTATTCTCTTTAGGCGCACTTCTTTAACTTATGTCGACGCAGCGCTTCTAACATCCGCAGCGGATATTTTTCCTTCAGCTCTTCATCTTTGTTGCAACATTCTTTCTATAGTTCTTCTCAACCTTTGTCACGATAATATTTTCTTTTGTCGCGACAGAGTTCCTGACAGCTGCATGTTGTTGTTGTCTTACACTATTGAATCTAAACTTTATGTTATTGAATGTTTATTCTGACATTGAAATCTTTGTCATGACCAACTTATCTTGACTTGTCTCATTGCTCTTCCATTTTCTATAGCAACATAATTTTTCTTTTATCATGACGGATATTTTCACTCTATAATCTTTATGTCATGACATAAATTTGATTGTTGAGACAAAACTCTACTGCCATTTTCTTGATCATTGTTGCGATATAGAAAAATAATATTGTGACATTCTTCTTCAAGAACTTCTCAATCAATGACCACAACATAAAAATCCATTGTCGCGACAAAGTTTTATCTTCTGATTACCATTATGTCGCAACATTCATTTCTTTGTTGTAACATTTATCATTTAATATCTCATTTTGTGTCGCGACAAAGTTGTGAAATGTCACGACATTCTTCGCCAGCGAGTTAAGCCGTCTTTGTTGCGAAATATCATTTCTGTTGCGACATAGCCCTGTTGGTTACCTTGAAATTATGTCGCGACATTTTATCACTGCCTTAGCCAATTTTCCGCTTCTTTTCTTGTTGGATTTGCTTCTTCTGCATTCAAAACCTAAAACACAAAAATTTATTAGATATTCCGCAATTCATCATTAAAATGATTCATAAACTTCCAAAAATATGCGAGAAAAAATGGTTCTGAAATAGATGAGTTTAGGACTCATCATTCCTCAAAACTTAAAGTTTTGCTTGTCCCCAAGCAAAGAAGAAAAAGTTTGATTGTCCTCAAACAGTTCATTTATTTTAAAGACATTTTTTACGCTGCATACACAGACATCTTCTCTTATATCTCTGATTTAGGGGAAAAATAAGTCAATTGTAAAATTATGTTTGAGCAAGTTTCCCATCGAGCAAGGAAGATTTACAAGTAAGTTCACTAAATAAGAAAATAATTCCTATAATTCCTATAGTATGAATAGTTCAATTATTTAACCCTGATTTGTGAGTGTGTGATGGTATTCTCTCTTTTCATTGACAGATTAGTTAATCTTTTGAAACTGATACTCACTAATAAACTCCTCATTGATTTTTCTAACTCCCATATGCTTGTTTGTCATATTAATCTCCACTAATGAGGCATTACCACCTTGAATCAATTAGGTCTTTTAGGCTTATAATGTGTGGCTTAGGTAGTGGGTAGATGAATGGACAATTTAAGCTCGATTTACTGATTCACTTATAACTTAAACCTATTGCCTTCATTTGCATCTGACTTTTCCATTGATATCAATTTTCAAACGAGACCGAACTTGGTTTGGTGCATCTTTCTACATACTCTCTTATTGGTATTCTTCTTGATACTTTTAGGCATGGGTGCCCCCGCATCATATTAGAAGCTTTTCACTTTTCATTTTTCTATCAAGGTTTATGGAATTGTGCGATGTTTTATTTTTAAGCTTCTACCACCCTTAATTTGGGTTAGTAACTCCCATATCAGTTGGCATTAAGTCTTAGGTGTTGAAACACTCACAGAACTTAATTGTTGAGGAGGAAATTTCTGAGACAAAACTTAGTCCTCTTTGATACTTTTTCTTTTCACAGCTTCTTGTCTTCATTCTTTTCATCTTTCCTCATCTCAATTGGTTGTCCTTTCTTAACCCTTCTTATCCTCTTTCACAATTCGAAATACTACTCCCCCAGACTTCTAAATGCTTACATTATTGATGTATTTGTCATGCAGTTACGGAAAATAAGGGTTCTTTACTATAGGATTAGATTTGAGAGAGGATATGAAACTTTCATTCTCTGGTTGATGATGAAATTGGTTGTTGGCTCAAATAAGGAACTAAGGTATATTCATATGCATATTATAAGGGTAGGCTTTTAAAGGCTCGAGCTTCCCGAGAATGGCTATAACATTTCACATTAGTGGTATTGCCTAAGTTTATGCGACTAATAATCTAACAAGTTACAGGACTAGGGGTCAAGTATGAAGGATCCCCAGATGTCCCTAATCTTAACCTGATTTGTTTTGAGAGGTACTTTTGACCCTTGTGCATTGTTTATCGGGATTCATAATAACTAAATTGTTCCGCAAAAAACATAATTATAGGTCTTATTTGTTCCATCATTTGTTTAAATCTTCCTTATTCTTGAAGTTAACCTCGTGATAATATTACAGCTTCCTTTTTCAATTCATTTCATCACACCCCCGGTGGTTTTGAACTATGTATTGTTTGGTTTGGACATGTTACTATGTTGTTTACAGCTCAGAGCTTACCTGAAATCGACATTCAATTTGAAAAAATTTAACATAGCAATTCAAGTCGATCATCATTCAAATTCCACGAACAATTCCATGACTACTTATGAATAAACCAAGGAAAAATGGTTTATCCATTATTAAACAAGCTATACAACTAAAAAATTCATCAATATTTATTTATTTAAAATCCAAGAAATGAAAAGAAAATAAACAAAAGAAAAAGTCACGAGAGGAAAATGGACACAAATGTTTGCAAGCGATTTTTTCATTTAAGTTTTCAGAAGTCTGAGGATTTAGTTACAAAGAGGAAATAATGGAGGAAGAAACGAGGTTGGTCATTTTGAGGTTTTGAGGCTTTTCTTTAGGTACTTCCATCTTGAATATTCTTGACTTCCTCATTAGGGTTAGTTCCTTCTTTCTTTGTGTCTGAGATATTTTATTTTGAGATGGTGCTTTCTGAGAGTCTGGTATTTCGTCACTGGATTTGGGTTAGAAAAAGGTATGGGAGGGTCTATGACATCCTGAGGCACTATTGTGTATGGTATCTGATCGGGGATATTCTAATTCTTAGTGGCACTCTTTTTACTGATTGTTTTCATAGCCCGATCAAATCTTTGCATTGCTCTCTGTAAGTTCTGCGCCTCTTAGTCGATGATTCCATAGGTATCTGTGTTTACACACTCTTGAGTCATTAGTCTAAAGCTTTCTTACGATGCTCAAGACTACTCAACCAATCTATGTCCCTTGATTCCAAAGTTGTCTTCATGGCATTGTCTCTATCCTCCAACATTTTCAACAAACTGGTTTCATTCATGTTTTTGTCCAGAAAGCTACTTCTCTATCGCTTAACACTGTTCTCCATTTTGTATCTCTCTTTTCCAATTCCGCTCTCCATTCTAAATCCCTTTGCTTTATTTCTTCTCCTCAGTACTTATATCTTCTTCTCAGTTCCTTGTCGAATATTCATCTCGATTTGCGGTTTCAATTTCAGGCTTTGTTACATCCCTTTCTTGCGTTTCTTCCCTCATTTGTTTCAACATCTCCCTTAGTGCCATTATTGCTTTATTGTCTTGAGCTCTCAAGCATTTGTCTCTGAATGGTTTCTCTTACATGCGGAGATACATTCGAGATGGGGCTCAGGCTTCTTCTTCTATTTCCTATTTCCTTCTCCTTGCCTCATTCTTTAAACCTTTCGTTACTCCGATTAAAGTCGGAGCTTAACATAGGCGTGTTTCTTCTTAACACCCCGATCTCCATTTACACCCCTGAATCACAGAGCTGGTGATTGTAGTTGGGTGTGGGATCAGACCTATATTTTCTTGTAGTAACTCATAATGGAATTTTCAATTATCTTGCCCACATTGATTTTATACCCGCCCGTGAAGGCATACAAAGAGTATTCTTCATATTCTTTCTCAAATCTTAAGATGCGCCCGGTAATGATAAGGTGAGTAACAAAATAAACCATGCCTTGGGTTCCTCTGCAATTTAAGAGACCTTTGTGATGGTTGAGTGGAGTTTTCGTTGCCTTCCATTTTCCTTTCCATTTATGTAGTCTACAATTTTCGATACTATGGCTCCTTGCGGTTTCTTGAACTTGGAACCATATTTTGCTCATTCAGATTAAGAAGTTTCATTTATCTTTTCCTTGCTAAAGATATCCACTTACCTTGACACACATCGCCTTCCTTTCTTACTCCACCATGTTAGCAAAACTCCTTGACAGTGCAACAAAGCCAGGTGCCTTGTGCTCACCAAGTAATTTCCATCATCTCCTCGCAATCATTTCAATAAAGGGTGAGATGAGCTTGTTGAATCCTCTTTCGACAATGAAACCCCTATCCTTTAGATTTTGTTCCCATAATACGAAGGCTTTATTTGAAATGAAATCTCTTAATTTTCATTCCTCTGCTTTGTTCTAGCTTCTACAACTTCCATTTTTCTTTTTCTGGTATCTTCAGTCGGTTGTTCGGTTTTTGTTCTTGCTTCAGGTCTTTCTTCCTCATGTAGTGCTCCTGATTGAGTTTCTTAAACAACTTCTTCCTCGACCACATTGTATTCTTCCATCATTTCATTCAAGTTTGGAATCGGATTTGATCAGTCAGACATAGTTGAAATATGGTTTTAGGGATCAAGGGGTTTCGAAGGAAGATGGAAGCTAGTGAAAGAAAGATGGAGTGGGTTGATGGTTTATGGGAAGGTGGCCTTTCAGTTTCAAAATTCTCCAAACACAGCCAATTAGTTGTTTGTGCTTTCTGTAGCCGCCTTAATGAAATTTATGTCGCGACTAAGCCTTGAGTTTTTAGGCTTAAGGTATGTTGTGACATAAAAATAATTGTTGCGACCAAGCAATTCACTTAAGTGCTGGAACACATGTGCGTGAAAACAAAGAAAGAATAATGTTGCGACATAGTTCATTCTGCTCAAGTAAAATAATGTCGCGACATAAAAAATATGTTGCGACATAATTTTCTATAGCTTCAAGAAGAATAATGTCGCGACATAAAAAGTATGTCACGACATAATTTCCTGCAATTTCTAAAAGGCTAAACCAATCTTTGTTGCGACCGTAGAGAGCGGTAATCTTGCGTGAGTAAGTGTCTTCGCGACAAAAGAAAAGTATGTGCCCAACAATCTAAAGAATTTTTTCCTAACTGCACAATTAACATTCTTCATTGATCAACACCTGAGGTGTAGAACCTCGGAAAATTTAAAATTTTCTAAAAGTATAAAATTTCGATAATAAATTGCTGAAATGGCTCGGGGAAGCCTAGAAAGATTCCACTAGAGCTCGGTGTGAAGGACTGCGATGTTGTGTCGAGTCTCATAAGCAGTAACTTCGAGGAAAAGTTTTAAGTTGAATTCTGGGTAGTGGGAATTCTTTATGAACTTTGAATTTGGAGTGTCTAATAACCCCAAGAACGAGATTTTCTTAAAAATCATGAGTTAGGAAATGACTTGAGTTAAGTTCATTTAAAATAAATTGAGCTGAGACAAAAATAAATTGTTTCGGGACAAAAGCAGACAGACAATTCGTGGACGCGTGGCGCAAAGTGGGCCCCACGTCCAACTATGCTTAAATGGACAAAAAGGGAAAAGATGAAGGAAAAAAAATAAAATCAAAATTTTCTCCAATTCTTTTGACAAGACGTGTGAGAGAGTGAGAGAGTGAGAGGGGAGAGAAAAGTTCTTCATTATCTCTACGATCTATGGAGATCGGGTGGTCGGAATCCATTAAGCCAAGATTTAAAATTCATCTACTCGATGATAAAAGAATTTATGTGTGGATCTGGAGCAACGAGCGGTTTCAGAAGATTTCGGGTGAGAGAAGCTCTACCTAATCTCTAAGATTTACGGCGATTGGCGGCTCGGTTTCCGTCGGGCCAAGACTTAAAGTCAGAGTACTCATCGAGGGCAACACGTGGACACCGAAATCAATATTTTTTGTCGAAGATTCGAGCGGAAGTTTGGGAAGGCCGTGGGTCTCGGGTCTTCGGGACTCCAAAAAGTTTCATCTTCGCTCCAAGAGGTAGGGAACCTTCCTACTCGAGTTTATTTCTTATCTAAATCTTGTTTGGTGGTTGGGCCCTAAGGGCTGTTTGGATTGTGTTCTTGAACACAAAAATTGTATTTTTCTGATTTGGAGTTGTTTTTGTTAAGTTGATTTTCGGGCTGAGTTTGGGACGGGTTTTGTGCCATGTTTATGGCTGAATTGTGGACTCAATTGGGGCGGGTTTGTTGCCGGGTGAAAGAGTTGTTTATGGGATGAGTTTGAGTAGGAAAAATAGCATGTACGTGAGCTTTAAAGGGCCGGGGAGCGATTTCGTGTGTTTCATGCGGTACACTCGGCTGTGTTATCTTGAGGCCTCCAACTTCGGACGAACATAACTTTCTGTTCCAAGCTCCGTTTTGGGTGTTCTTAGACTCTATGAAAAGTACTTTGAGTCTAGAATCCATCCATATATAGCTTGATAAAATTTGAACTCATATTTGGTCCAAAAATGACGAAAAATCGTAGGCCCCTACTGATTCCGTGCGTCAGTCACTGTTCATACAAGGCCTCCAACTTCGGATGGCCATAACTTTCTCGTTCGAGCTCCGTTTGGTGTGTTCTTGGACTCTATGGAAGGATCTTGGAGTCTCAAATCTGACCATATCCTTTTAAATGGAATTGGTGCTCACATCCTTGTTGAAAAATTGATCATTCTAGCAGTGTGCTAATTGGTTGTGGATGTGAGGAGTTGTGTGCGAAGTGGCCATTACATGGGTTGTAGGCTATCTTAGGTGCATGATGCCATGAATTAGCTAGGAATGGTGTATTAATTGCCTAGGTAGTGACTTGATGAAATGTTAACATGTGTTTGTGTGATTGATTGAAATGGCAACTCTTGGTTAAGAGGTGTCATGCTTGGATGTCAATATGTATTGCTCCCAACATATTGGGTTTATAAATGTTTTAATTGTGGACATGGCTATTGCATGGCATGTTGTAGGCTAGTTTATTGGGCATTATGCGCCATGATGTAGCCTAGGGATTTGGGTATGACATTACTTGTCTAAGTAGTAGTCGGAATGAAAAAAGGATGCATGCTTGTTTGATGTGTTGACATGAATGTGATAAATGTCAGTATGACTGCATGTATATTAACGTTTAATGAATGTATAGACTTTTGTGTGCATTAGACATGAGTGTCCATGGTACACGGTGTAGTGTCACGGTATAAATTCATCCATGTAGAGGTCTTTATACATTGGGCATGACTTAGAGTCTTGATGGCCTGATGACATTACCTTGGTTCATCAGAGGGGCATCGCATGGCATGGGTGTGAGTGCATAATTAGGTTGTCATTCCTGCATCCTTGGTGAATAGGTTGTGGACTCGTGCTGGACGAGAATGCAATGGAATCCACGGTTTGCATGGTTGACAATCAACATTATGTTTGGTGTCGATGGTGAGACCGGTAAATGGGACAAAGTCCGTTGAGTCTCACGGTTGCATAACATGAAATTAATACCCATGTGTTGGGCAATTTAAGTAGGGATAGACACCCCCTCAGGTGAAAAACCTGGAACTTTGCGGTTAGATATGACCCCCATCGGTGAAAGACCCGAGAAAATGTCGGTCGGCGTGCGGCGTCCGGAGGTGAGACCCCAAAAATCTGTGGCCCACAAATGCATATACATGACCTTGATTACATCGAAGTGGCCTTTAGAGATAAAACCGTGGGTATGGGTTTATAAAACAAAATGCTTTTGTTTTATGAAATAAAATGATTTTTATAAGGGATCATCGAAAAGCCTTTGGATTTAAAAGAAATGAAAATGACTTTATAAAATGATCATTGGATGTGATCACGAAAATAAAGGTTTTATCCACGCATGGGGTTACATCATGTGTGAGAGGAGTTGGTGAGGAACGTCATGGGGCATGATGAGTCGCGTCTCATTCATGACAAGTAGGATTTTGTGCTAGGATTGCATGTCCTAGGTTGGTGTGTTCTTGGTTGTTTGACCATTCATGTGCATTTAGGTAGGGAATAGCCCTTATAGGACTTATCTCTACTAGGCGTTAGCTCACATCATCGTGGGACCCCTCTTTTAGGTACAGGACGTGTGCAAGCAAATGGTACTCCTTAGAGGCCAGGATTATGAAGCGGGCCGGATTATGGCCTTGATTCATGTTTTGTATATTATATTAGAACATGTTAGTTTTAATATAATGTTTTGTATTAAGAGTGATGTAATAACTCTTGGTGGCTTCGGTGATATAGATTGTATTTATATGATAAATGGGCCTGCACGTGGCCATTTTACTCATTAATGTGGACCGGTGGTTGTTGTATAATATTGGGACAGGTTGCCCATTAAATTGCACGAGGTTGTATTTTGGGTAGTGCTCCGTACAAAAGGAGACTGCGCCAGATTTTTCGTTAAATCCTGGGTCCTGGGAAAGGGGCCTTGATAGGTGAGGTGTCGAGTTACTCGACATCCACAAATTCTCAGCGGGTTGTGGGTTGTCGGCTAACCCAGGGATTTGGGGTGTCACGGGGATAGTATCTGATACATTCATACCATTTCAAAATATACTTTTGAGGCCACATCTAACATCAAGCATCTCAATTCAAGTATGAGCAACAAATTTCATTTCTTCATAATATACTTGACATGATGATGATAAAAATATTTAGGGAATGGAGTGCAATAAGCCAACTATTCATTTATGCTTTATAAAAATGCATTCCCCGAGCTTCAACGATTGCATTATCATTAAAGAACAAGTGAGGGAAAAAGAAAAACTCCCCTTTGTAGCACTTTCTGCATGGTGATTTTGAGAAAGAATGCTTCCAAATAAAATCCATCTCTAATATAGCTTCATTGTCTTGAAAAATCAACAAAATTATAAAATAAAATTTCCAACAAAATTAAAACTAAATTTCAAACACACACAATTTAACAAAATTAATCTAACTATGAAAATTAAAATTTTCGTGGGTTGCCTCCCCAGAAGTTGCTTTCGATTTAATGTCTTTAGCTAGACATTTGGCTGCCAGGTGTTTTCCTTTATTGAAATTCTTCTCTCTTCAAAAATCTTAATCTAATCTTCATTTATGTTCCCTCGAATAATGCTTTACCCTCAACCATTAACTTTAAACTCATCTCCATAATCATTTTCAATGTTATTGCTCCAAGGTATACTTCTTTACTACTATGTAAGGCTCATTCCATCTTGACTTCAGTTTTCTTGGAAACAACTTGAGCTTGGAATTGTATAACAAGACTAACTCTCTTGCTTCGAATTCTCTCCTTAGAATTTTATGATCATGCCATTTCTTTGTCTTATCTTTGTAGATTACAGCATTCTCATGCGCTTCATTCCTTAACTCTTAGTTCATTCATTTGGAGTAATCTTTTCCTTAGCGGCTTAAATCCTGATTCGGTTTCTTGATGGCCTTTATAGCTTTATATTCAGTTACGAGAGGGAGATGACAAGGTTTCTAAATACAATTCAGTATAGAGACACATTCGATAAAGTTTTATAGCAGTTCTATAAGCCATAATGCATCGTCTAACACATAGACTAGTCTTTTCTACTTGAGTTCCTTCCCATTTACTCTAGAATTTTCTTTATCTCCTGTTGGAAATCTAGCTTACCCATTTGATGAGGTGATAAGCGATCCCATTAATATCTGGATTCCATATATATGCTCATCGGTTTTCAAAAACCTTGGTTGAAAAGGGCTTCCTAAATCACCTTGATTGTTTGGGTGCTCGAATCTGCTTAAAATATTTCTTTGAATAAACCCGACCAACGTGCGCATCGCCCGAGGGGACAAGCTATTGGTTCCACCCATTTGGATACATAATCCCGGTAGGAGAATGTATAGATTTTCAAATGAGGATGGGAAAGGTCCGTGATCTATCCTAATACAATAAAAAATATGCACCACTAAGTTCCTTGCGAGGGCATCATTTCTTACGCTTATGTTGCCCGTTTCTCTAACATTTATCCTGATGTTTTACCAATTCAAGCAATTTTGAATAAGTGGGCTAATAAAGCTTTGATTGGAGAAGTTTATGGGTTGTTATCTCTCTGCAAAGTGTCCTCCATATGGTAATGCATGACATATATTAAGAATTTCACCTTGTTATGTTTTTAGTACACATCTCCTGATAATCATATTTGCTCCTCTTTTGAAAAGTAGTGGGTCATCCCAAATATAAGTCTGCTCTCAGTTCAACTTCCTTTTCTACTGGTGGTTGAACTCAGGTGACATAATTCCATAGGCTAAGTAATTCACAATATTAACATACCAAGGTACTTGGACTGATAACAAAAACAATTGCTCATAAAGAAAGTTTTTTGCTATTTCAATTTCCTTTTCCCCTTCAATAGTCTTGTCCATTCTAGACAAATGATCAGCTATCACATTGTCACTACCCTTTTTGTCTTTGATTTCTAAATCAAACTCATGCAGCAGTAACACCCATTTGATCAGTCTTGGTTTGGCAACTTTCTTTTTCATCAGATATTTAATAGTAGCAAGATCAATGTGCATGGGACCCCTGATATGTAAGGCACGAATTTTCCTGACAAACAATTTATCGTATCTCGGCACTACGTGGTAGAGTAGTTCTCTTGTACTTCATTGAAGGTTTTGTTAGTATAGTATATGGCCTTGAATATGATTCTCGGTTCTTTGTCCTAATACTCCATTTCATAGTCATGGCATCACGCGTATTTGAGCTCCTTGTTCTAGTCGAGGTGTTACCGTGATGGGAGTTGTAGTCGTGCGGACTCTTTCTTCAAATGCATCCTTGCGAGATTCATGAAATCAAACTTTGCATATTTTCCAACAATGCATAATGGTGAAGATTTTAGAAGTCCCTTATAAATCTTACGCCAAATCTAGCATGTCTAGGGAAACTTCTTATCCTATTTAAGCTGTTGTAGGTGGCAGGAGAGTCTTTATAATAGCAACCTTTGCTTGGTCTACTTCTAGCCCAGCTACATAAATCTTGTAACCCAAAACAATACCCTCTGCTACCATGAAATGACATTTTTCCCAATTCAAAGCTAGATTCTTGTCTTGAGCACCTACAAATCTTGTTTCAAGGAATTTTGAGCATTTCTCAAAAGCTGGATCCATATGCGAGGGTCATCCGTGAAGATTTCCATAACCTCTTCCACCGTCACGAAAACATAAGACATCATACATCTTTGAAAGGTGGTAGGAGAATTACATAATCTGAATGGCATCCTTCTAAAAGCGAGGTGCGGAAAATGATAAATGTATTCTTCTCACACAATCCTCATTTATGAAAATGCAGTTTATATCGGAATATCCATCGAGAAAACAGTAATGGGTGTGTCCTGCTAACCTGTCCAATATTTGGTCAATGAAAGTTAGAGGATAATAATCCTTTCTTGTAGCAGTATTCAGTTTTTTGTAGTCTATATCTACCCTCCTTCTTGTCACAGTTCTTGTAGGAATCAATTCATTCTTCTCATTTACGATCCTGATGAATCCACCTTTTTGGGAACCCACGTGGTAGGCTCACGAGAGCTATTTGAAGTGCATATATAAAACTTTCATTCAACCATTTCAGTATTTCTTTTCTGATAACTTCTTTTATTATTGGATTCAGTCTTCTTTTATGTTCAATGGAGTTCTTTGCATTAACCTCTAAGAGGATCTTATGCATGCAGATAGAAGGACTTATCGTTCAAATCTTCTATTGACCAAGCAATTGCTTCCTTGTATTTTCTAAGAATTTCCAATAGTTTCTATTCTTCATGCTCAGTTAATGCAGCTGATATAATAATAGTATTTCTTTTTCTAGTTCTAAGAAAGCTTACTTGAATGGTAGGCAATTCCTTTAAGGTTAACCCTTTTAAACTTGTTTTTGTTTCTTCTTCCTTCTCCTCATTGCTGCATTTTTCTAAACTATTCTCATTCAAACTAAAGACTATTTCTTTTAAATCAAAACTGGAATTCAACCATTCACAATCAAGATCATCAAGATATTGGAAATTCATCTCATTTTCATTGATTGGTCGAAAATTACAACGAATATCATTTGGGGTGATGGGAATTATTGTTTCTACTATCTTACAATGCACGTATTTTCACAATTAGATTGTTTAGGCTTTATTCAAGTTGGGTGTCTTGCTTCTTCTCCGCCTGAGAGTGAGTTCTCCGTACCAACATCTATCTGGAGTAGCTCAGTGGCCGGGAAAGGTCTTCCCAATGATGGAACTTGTATATCTTCCTCCATATCCATGACTATAAAGTCCATAGGGAAAATGAATTTTCCCACCTTGATTAATACATCTTCAAGGACTCCTTTTGGTTGTGCCATTGTTTTGTCTATCATTTGCAAGGTTATAGGCGTGGAGTCACTTTCCCAAGGCTAAGTCTCTTCACTACTGATAATGGCATCAAGTTTATGCTAGCTCTTGAGTCACATAAAGCCTTTTGAATTCAAAATTCCCAACGGTGTAGGGAATGGTGAAGCAAGATCTTACATCTTATCTGGTAAGCTCTTCTGGATCATTGCCTTTGCGTGTTCTTTGTTAAATTCACCACTCCTTCTTGTGAATTTTCTCTTCTTACTCGAATGTCAGCTACAAACTTGGCATAGTTAGGCATCTAAGTCAATGCCTCTGCGAGGAGTAGATTAATCTATCTTCTTGAAGACATTGAGAATATAGAAAATTGCTCCTCCGTTTTTTCTTTACGAAGCCTTTGAGGAAAAGAAGCATTGGGCATGTAATCTTGTTTTCTTCTTTCTTTTTCAATTCTCTCCTTTCTCCACACATTTGCTCAATTTGCACCTCTTCTTTGTCAACCTCTTGATTAATTATAGACTACTTAACCCAGTCTCATTTCTAGTGTCTTCTTCTCTTATTTTGATTATTTTTCTTCTCTTAACTGCTTTTACGCTTTCTATCTCTTTTCCACTTCTCGAGTCACCACCATACAATCCTTAGGATTCTTCTTTGCTTGGGAAGGCATCCTGGGAGTGATTTTTTATTGCTATAGCCAATTTCCCTACTTGTGTCTTCATATTTTTCAGAGAGGCATTTGTCTTTGCCTGAAACACATTTGTGTTTGCCTGAAATGTTGCTAGCTTAGCAAATTTCTGCTCATGAATATTCAGCAACCTCTTATTTTCTCCCATGAATGTCAGCATCTAATCTTCAAAGGAATGAGTCTCCTTTGCCCTTGATTTTGCTCTCACGGCTTTACTTCTTGTTGTTGTCATTGGAACCCATGTGGAGCATACTGTTGTTGAAAATTCTACACCGATCTTGGACCTTGCTACACTCCACCTCCATATTAGAAATTCTCATGGTTCATGAGTGTTGGTGTGTACTGAGTTGGCAAGTTGAGGTTTGGCTTAAAGTTGTAACCACATTAGTATTTAGAAATTATGCCTCCTCAACTTGATAGGGACCCTCTTGGGCTAGTCCCTCTTCATCACTAATCTTCTGCTCATTTCTTTCATCTGTTTCCACTTCATGGGTTGAGTGCATTCTTCTATCTTAGTTTCCCATCTTGTTCATCAATGCATCGAGTTTTACTTCTATGGTAGTCGTTCTGTTCAGCTCTATCACTCCTCCTTTTAGTCTACTGCTGCTCCCTGAAGTCTCAGATGGAGCTCTATAGTTGCATTTGGCAAGATCTTGATCAACTATCGCCATATACACTCTTTTCTCTTGAATGCTCCTGACGGGCTACCACATTACACCTTTGGAGGTGTAGTTCATAGAAGTGATAAAGAAGATGTTCATTTGTGTAGTTAGATCGATGCCCGTGCATTGGGCATTTTCAATCTCTTGAATCTTTCCCATGCAGTATAGAGACTTTCATCCTCTCCTTGTTTAAACACTATGATTTCCCCTCTCCTTTTTGAAGTGAGGACAGGAGGGAAGAATCTGCTCATGTAAGCCTCCACCCGACTCTTCCCTGGTTATTCAGCGATCCATATGGGGTTATTCAAACCAAGTGGGCCCACGTCTCTCGATGAAAGGGAATGGTTATTTAACGACAGTCACCTCGGGTCTCACCTAATTTCAACCATTTATTCGTAGTCGCGAGAATCTTCTATCTTTCATTGGGATCTTCAACGGATGTGATGTATTGATGCTATTGCACCATTGTGATCAAAGCTGACTCTAACTCAAAATTATTGGCTTTTATAGAAGGTTGTCTCATAGCATAATATTCATCTTTAATAAATGGCCTCCAAAAATCCTCCATAGTCATTTGTCTTTGAGGTCTCTTTGCTACTGCTTTTTCTGGAATCGGTTGTCGTATCTCTCTCTTCTCTGCCATTGTTGTTGATTCAGCACTTTTCACTTTTCTTAGATTTCTTAGTGTTCTTTCCAGTTCTGTGTCTAAAAAGCGATAGTTACGCACAGTTTCTATGCATGTAAGATCTTCCTGAAATAAAAGAACGTTAAGCTCAAATGAAATCTGTGGAAAACAATTATATCCATTTAAGCTCATAAAATATTTTCAGTAGCTTTCTAAGCTATTGTAGTTAAAACTATTTTTGTAATTTTCTAACTTTTATGATAAAATAGAGAAAAATTTCCAAATTAGAAATTCTCCTTTAGATCCCCAGACAACGGCGCGAAAACTTGTTGAGACAAATATATCAATCAAATCTTGACCACGGCTACGAGGCTAACGTCTAATCCATGGCGGCGCGAAACTTGACACCACAAAATATATCAGTAAATCCTAACTTTGCTACCAAGGCTAATGTCTAATCCCGTGACGGCTCGAACACTTGTTAGACTCCATGAATCTTAACATAGACGAGCGATTGGTGTTGAAAGACCAAATTAATCAAGTAATTATACTTGCCTCCTAAGACTATTCGATCCTGAAGCAGCCAAAAACTTGTTGGTATTTAGAAGATATAAAATATGTTGTTTGCCTTGTAGAAAAGCGATTGAAAATTTATTTTGAATTACAGTTCCTTTGCAGTGCACCGGGTCATTACAAGTAACAAAATTAATTTAAGTCGAGATATTGTTCCAGGATTGATGAAATCTAAATCAATTGCCCCATCTACTAAAGATCCTTCTTATTTGAACTCCAAAGTTAAAATTGTTTGGTATTAAACTAAAGGATATACCAAAAAAACTAAATAAAATTCTATAACTATACTTACTAAAAGATTGAAAATAATTAGATTGAAAAGTTCCTTTGGGTAAGTTAACACTAGGAAGCGGATCGGTGTACAATTATAAATTCACGCATCATTTTTATAACATAGTTTAGCCATCGATTTGAAATTTGAACTTGTCGAGATCTGAAAATAGTATAGTTTGGATTTTTCCATTCACACACATTTCACTAATTAGAGATCAGGTTCCTTTGAAGCAACTCTAATCGGTTACTTGTAGAATACTTGTAGAATATAATCCTCACTACAAGGTCTAGAGTATTTTTCATTTTTCGATTACTTCACACCCAAATCTTAGGGTATTTGTGAAGAATTCTTGCCTATAGACGAGATCATGCAAGCCTTCTCGATCTAATTGGTAACTCATCCATCAAATCTGATAAAATTCTTTATCTCCTTGATTAGATCTATGCTAACATAGAATTGAATCCTTTCATCATAGAGGAAACCTCTGCTCCATTAAATTGATACATCAGTATCCCTCACACCATGAGCTAAATTGGTGATCCGTTGAAAGTAATCTTTCAAAGTGCATTAGTTCCATGATATTAGTCTAACATACCCCAGTAAGCACATTTCACGTACTCTTGGAGTCTCTATCTATGTGTCTCAGGAGGACTCACAAATCGAGCAAGACACGGACAGCACTACGGGTACACGTTACTAATGTGCGAACAAGTAATTTCAGAACAACACCAATTAAATAAATTCAAGATTTCAAACTATGACGCTCTGTCAAGTTATGTAGAAAATAATAATTAACATCAATCAATTCCCAGAGGAGCTCAGTCTTTCAAATCTGGATTACAAATAACAGTGACTAACTTATTAGGAAAATTCAGAGATTGCGAAGCGGCGAAATATAAAATGAACTCAAAAAAATTTCCAATTCCATTCATGTTAGATAGTAATGAAGACTAAAACTTACATTGAACCCATTTCGAAACCGCACGAATCATAGTTCAGTCTAAATAAGAGAAAAACTAACTAAAATGCTAAATTAAAACTAAATTGATGAAAAGAAATAAAAAGAAAAAAATAATATCTGAGGAGTCTCGGCTACCCCGAAGTTCTCTATTTTGGAAGAATGCGCCTGATACCCTAAATTGCTTCTATTTATAGATTTTCAAATGATGGGCTGCACTTCAAGGCTAAAATTATGGATCCCCAAAAATCTGGCCCAATAGGTTGCTTTGTCGAGACATTGAAAATTATGTCGCGACATAGTTGTCATCTTTGTTCTTCAACTTTTGTCGCAGCTTGCAGTTTTCTGTCGCAACATAGTTTCGTGCTTTCTTCTTGAATTCTGTCTCGATAGAATTTTGGTAAAGTTGTTTTGTAATTGTCGAACGCGAGTATGCTTAGTATGACATAAAAACTTTGTTGCAACAACGTTTCATTATTTACTGCTCTTGAAAGATGTCATGACATAAAATTTATTTGTTGTTACAAAGTTTCTTACCCTTCAGCTTTGTTTTATGTCGCGACATAATTTTGAAATTTAGAGACATAAAATACTCTGCCGCCTTGTATGCCAACAGTCTTGTTCTCTTTTGGATGCTTCTCTTTAACTTATGTCGTGACAAAGCTTTGCGTGTATCTAAACCAAATATTGCTCGAGTTCTTCATCTTTGTCGCGACATAAATTACTTTGTTACGACATCTTTATGTGGTTCTTCTCAACCTTTGTTGCGATAAAATTTTTTTTTTTTTTGTTGCGACTGAGTTCCTCACAACTGCATGTTGTTATTGTTGTTGTTGTCTTGTCTTCACTGAATACGAACTTTATTTAGCTATTTGAGCACGTTTGCAACATTGAAATCTTGCCACGACCAACTTGTCTTAACTTGTCTCATTGCTCTTCCATTTTCTGTCGCGACATAATTTTCTTTTGTCGTGACAGATATTTTTCACTATGCAGCTCTTCATGTCACAAGCATAAATTTGATTTTTTGAGACAAACTTTCTTGCCATTTTCTTAATCATTGTCATGACAGAGAAAAATAATATTGCAACATCCTTCTTCAAGAACTTCTCGATAAATGCGACCAAAATCAGTGTTGGGCGTAAATTCTAATCATGATTCTGTATTATAACCATGACATTTATCATTGATCCCTTAATTTATGTCGCGATAAGTTGTGAAATAATAAGTGACATTCTTCACTTATAGCTTGAGTTCAGCTTCATCTTTGTTGTGACATATCATTTCTTGTTGCGACATAGCTCCGTTGGTTACCTTGAAATTATGTCGCGACATTTACGCATATGATTTTATGCTTCTTTTCTTCTGGATTTGCGCTATACGCATTCAAAACTGCAAAACACAAAATGGTGAATATTCCATAATTTAGCATTAAAATGAATCATAAACTTCTTCCAAATATGCGGAAAAATGGACTACAATTAATGAGTTTAGGACTCATCGGTGTGCGCTATACGGTGTGATCGTGAATGCTTCTGATCGCGAATTCACGAAATGTTGCCATAGTCTTAGTAGAATGCTTCACGTTAAATTAATTCCGGCCTCACGGAGAGATGAAGTCAAAGCAGTCCTTGTCGTGACTGGTTGTGACCTGCAAAGAGTCTTTGCATAGGAGTAGCTTTCGGTACCTGTCGTGACCTTGATCGTTTATGATCGTGACATTAGTCTTTCGAGGTCAAGACCGTGAGTGATCTAGGTCGTGACTTTGGTCTTGTGGCGCGACCATGGAGTCGTTGAGTCGCGGTATGGATCTTGGGCAATCTCCCTTATTTCTTCACCATTTTGCTTGCTTCTTTTCTTCTTTTCTTCATTTCTACAAAATACACACATTTAGGGAGTTATATATGAAAAAAACTAAAAGGAGTGCTTGGTTAGCTTCAAAATGGTAAATTATGCTATGTTTTGCACTAAGAAAAGCGAACCTAAAGTACTCCCCAACACAATAGAAAGTAAATTACGAATGTGATAGGGTACACGTGTACACCTCATCCATTGAACCCCAAAAAACATGAGAAGCCTTGGAAGGCGATTGGTTGAGGCTATGATAAGAAGCCAGACAATTCACAAGGAATGAGTATGGGATGTAGTACCTTGGCGCATGATGTCAACATTATAGGGAACTAAATGGATCTTGAGAACAAATCGGATGAAAGCGGGAATATCACCAGAAATAAGGCTCGATTAGTTTGCGGGGATACACTTTCAGGTGGAGAGATCGGCCGATGAAACATTTGCCCACATGGCTCACCTAGAATCAATCAGTATTCTCCTTGGCATTTGTGTTCACTCTCCATTTTAAATACATCGGATGGATGTCAGAGTGCCTTCTAAATGGGTACTAAAACAAAGAGGTGTTCATAGCCTGACAGGTTTTGAAGATCTACTCACCACAAGTACTGCTCTGAAGCTAAAGAAGGCCCTCATGGGATCCAAACAGCGCTGGGAGCCTTGTACGAGAAGAGCTGTCAGGCTATCTTGTCGAGAAGGGATATTTTAGAGGGAGGCGATCGTACCCTCTTCATAAAGCAAAGCATCTAATGATGTCATTGTGAAACAGATTTGTTGACGACATAGTGTTTGGCGGTGCTGATATTAAGCGCAGGGATGGTGGAACACTTTGTGGAACCCACGTGAGCTTGGAATTTGAAATGAGGCACAGTGGGTGAAATGAGCACGAGCCTTAAAGGACACACCTTTTCTTTGATGAAAAGTTTTCTTTATGCTAACTATTTAGAGTTAAATTGATTAGTCATACCACATCATTAATCTAATATGAATGACTCGCTATTCGCTCGATTTAAGGTCATAATCATTATGTAGGAGAGATGGTAAAAGTGGTTGGCGTAGCATTGGATTCTTATGTAGGCTTTTGTTTCTGGGGGTTGAATCCTATAACCGTACTTTCACCTAATTCACCAATATTGCGACCGCCTTATATCAAATGACACAAATATTCAACTGATTAGACCTTTCTTTGATATAGATTCTCTATTCCTAATTGTTGTAGTGCGTAAAATGCGCAAGGGAGGAAATAAAACATACTTTCTAGACCTACAAATCAAGCAAGCGGGTAATGGAACCTTGTTTCAAAAACGAATATTCCCACGAACCTAGTAAAGAAGTTTGGTTTAGAATCTGCCACTCATCTTCGAACACTTGTGAGGACTCATACGAAAATCTCTCGAGAAGAAAGCGGTAAGAATGTCGATCAAACACTGTATAGAAGCATAATTCGCAGTTTACTCTATCTCACAGCAACCGGACCTGACTTATGCTACAATGTTGGAATCTGTGCTTGATATTAGGCCTGGCCCAAGGAGAGTCATCAGATTTCCATTAAGAAAATTATCTCGGTATGTCGATTGGAGCTAAGTTTGGACTATGGTACTCTCGTGACTCCGCTACAGCCTTGATGAAGTGCTTGTGATCTTATTGGTGAAAGCGTTCCAGGCGATCGAGAAAGTACCTCAAGTGGGTGTTTCTTTCGTGGAAACAACTTGGTCTCTTGGTTTAGCAAAAAGTGAAATAGAATATCTCTATCTATGGTAGACGCATAATATATTGTTGTCGGAAGTAGCTATTCTTAACTTATCAAGATGAAAAGTATGTTGTAAGATTATGGTGTCACAAAGGATGCTACATCATCTAGTATGACCTTTGTATTTGTGACAACCTCGATTAATTAGCATCTCCCGAGAATCTGATATTCAACACTTTCATTACACCGAAACCTGCGTGATATTTGACACCATTTTATTCGAGAGTCTTGTCGAAGCCAAGTAATTGAGCTTAAGAATGTTCCCCGCAGGCACCCGGCTTCGCCAATATCTTCACCAAGGGTTTGGACGCCTCACGGTTTGAAACTCTTCGCACCTCTCTGGGGCTGTGTATCATGAAATGGAAGCGACCCAGGCCTCAGATGTTTATGAAGAAAAGAAAAAAAGTCAGCCAGTTTTTCATGATTCACTAACTCCTTTGGTGCCCCTATCCTATTCTGACCTCAGGAGAGAGAAGACGTAGGTTCTCTAAAACATAAAGGAGAAGGTAGCACATTATGTCTTCCATACTCTCGGACGACAGTTGGCATTTACTCATGATTCACATTCCTTTTGAATGGAGTAACTTTCCTTGTCTTTGTTTGGAAAGCTTCATAGTGTATTCTCTCTCTAAAGATTTCTACCCGAATTCTTCGACACCTTCCCCGCTTCAATCATGGTTTCCACACGCTCAAGACGACTAAGGGGTCGAAGGAATATGTCTCGATGCTCCTCTGCATTTGCCTGAGGGGATTCGAATAATCCCGTCCTTGTGGAACTTCGATTGAAGAGCCCCTCATTGTAGCGCCGTCGCCATGCCTCCGACCCTTTGGTACTATTCAGCATTTCAGCCCGAGCAATTTAGATTTGTAGACCTTGTTGGGTCGAAGAAAAATAAAGAGACCATTATCTCTGATGAGGCTGTTCCTTTGCTCTCCCTGTCTCCTTCACGGTCAATTCCATTGTTGTGATTCTTAACATCTCAACCCAACCATTGGACTCGCCTCTGGGGCCGATGCGTGAGGCCACTAATGACGATACTCCTCTCCAATCGCTCTTATGCAACTTAAAATGAATACAACGTTCGAGCGGTATTGAATTTGCCTATGGCATCTCTGCAGAACGGCTAAGACATAATTCCTCTGTCATTCCTCCTCTTCCACAACTGCAAGGCCTAGTTTTCTCTTCTGGCTCATTTAACCACTCCCGAAGCTAAAATTCCCAACTGTCGGCACCTTTGCGACCTATACGGTAGTCACCTCAAACTACTCATACATTTTTCGCGGATCGGTCATCGGGCATCGCGGCAAATCGCACCTCCTATGGCTTTGACATCACATGGCGCCTCGATCGCTCAATCATCGTGATTTCTCTTGCACTCACTATTTGCTATAAGATTCTATGGTCAAGCGGTCGTTTCATCCACACAAACAAACTATTCATCATGAGTTCGAACCCTGAGGGCTATTGAACTATTGGGATTCATATATACGCTTGACATTGTGGCTGAAAATTATCACCTTTTGTGAAGATAGTGGTACTCGGAATTCTCTTTCGAATCGACAAGGGGATAGGGGACTCCATTTCCCCTGACTTCCAGATGGTGTTTGTTCGGGGTCATAGATTTGCCTTTTCGTTTAGCATTCTCAATGCCTACCTTGGTTGCCTCGATCTTGTTAAATCCATTATTCAGCCATCCATTCCGGAAGTTATCACTGTCATCATTAGAAGCTCCCTGTCTTCTTCATCGGCTAAAGGCAATGTTTGATTGTCTGTTCTAACCATAAAATAAGCCATCCTTTATCAGATCGGCATATATAACTGGCTATCTGGCACTCATACGTCTCATGTTACCAAGACTCTTACCACTCTATTGTTCCCAATTGGGACTAGGCAGCACTTCAACCTTGGGTGACTGGTGTTTGATCACATTCTCAGGCATGATGAATCTTTGGCTTTGAAACTTGGCCTTGGATATCCCTCATTCATCTTTGGGATTCTCGAGATCGGTTTGAATCCTTCCTTCTTTGCCTTATACGTTAAGTGGTCCCGTCTCATCGGACTTAATCGAAATTGTTATGGGGTCTCGTCGGTGACACCCGGTATGGGAATGGATTGATGCTCTTGCCTCTGCGATGATTCCACCTTTGTTTTCCAACACTATAAGCCTCCTCCTTTACACACGACTTGACTTCTCCCTACTATGGATAGCGACCTTGCCACTCATACATAGGTTGAGATTAAATGCGTAGAACCATTGCCTCCACCTTTGCATATCTCCTGTGTTCAAACCAAGATTGATAGGCTTTTGTCACTACTGCCCTTGCCACTCTTCATAATAATGATCCCATCAGCACTTCCCCTGTACCTCCGGTTGATCTGAAAATTTTCATTACATGTAGGACTAGAAGAATTGATCCACTTTTCACATAATGTACCCTTCATAGCTAACCTGTTCATAGTTTTCTTCCTTATAGACTCAAGCATTGTCCTAATTAGCATATATCTAGCCTCTAGGATCCAAGCATTGAAGCTTTCTATCATGTGTATCCTGACCACTGACTTACATCTACCGCTAAAGTAGAGTAGATACTCATGTGTGGTGGGTGATTCATCAAATCTTTGCGGCATTTGAGACTCACCTCTTGAGTTGCCTCATGTTGTCGACAAGTTCTTCTATAAAGGTAGACAGTTGCCTTCCAAAATTGCCTCTTCATCTCGTCCCCATGTCTCTTAGACCAATTAGCAAATATATGGCATGCACACCATCTATGCTCAGCCTCCGAACATACATCAATGACAGCATTAACTAAACCCTGCATTAAAATGCAACAAAAAACATATAAATACAACAAAAAACATATAAATAACTCATATCCTTCATACATAAAGATAAATAAATGAAAATGGTGGGTAGTATCATACCTTATGCATATCTGATATAAAAGTAAATTGGCTCCCATCTCTAATTCCATATCTTCTTTTAGCGATGTTAGAAACAAAACCCAATTCAATTTTGTTTCACTTTTCACCTGGCTTGAAGTGCTATAAGAAAATTTTGTTTATTCAGTCTCTTTCTAAAGCAACCAAAAGTTCACCCTTGAACTTAGTCATCAAAAAAATCCATCCAGGCCTATAATAGGCCTACAGCCTACCTTCCATCATTTTTACAGGCATTCAAACAAACAAAGATTCTCTCTCCCTCTTTTAGATCATCTCTATATGTCTCCATGTTCACTATAGAGCTTGGATTACTTCTCAACAACTTATCAACATAAGCTTCCAACTCATAAAATTTAGTTGTAAAAGCCTTAAAATAGGCATCCAACACTATCCTCCTTGCTCGCTTGCACTTGGAGTACCTAACATTCACCCTTAATTCTTCCTTAGCATCATTTTTCACGTGTTTCATTTTGTAGGCATGATTTTCAAGAATTATGGTTTTGTAATGTTAGGCTAGGAAACCAGTTGAAACCCTAGAATTAGTGAAAATCCTATAACAGTTATGGTATGGAACTAAAGCTTTTACAACTAGTCGAGTTATTATTGTCTTTGACACGATAAGAAAAATAGGGCATTGGTGGCACAAACACTCTTATTCTATTTTTTTTTCATTTTTCACTTACTTCGGTGCCACTCCCCTAGAAGTACAATATTTTGTGATAGATTTCCTAGCCCAGTTTGCTGGAAATGTCATTCCCGAAGCTAAGTGGAGTCTTTGCCTTATATATTGAAATGAAATTTGTTGTGTTCTTTTCAGCCGGGAACAACTGCTGTAGATGTTAGAATAGTGTCATCAATGGCATCCTCATTACTTTCTTTAGAGTCTTCATTGTTTGCATTCTCACTCCAACCAGCATCATCATCCTCAGACTCATTACTTTCAATGTTTTCCTTTTCCATAAAGGCATGATAAAAAACTTCATATCCATCTACAACTTCATTAACATCAAGAAATTGGGCATCATTTCAATTGGCCTTGATTTAGTTATAGAAGGATCTATATCATAACTAATGGCTAATATATCTTGTGCAAAGACAGGAGCATCAATCTCATTATTTGCAAAAAATTCTACCACATATGTGTTTGAATTTATCTTACTCAACACCTTTTCTATCATTATAAATCCTGAACTAGAAAAAAAGATATTTATTCATCTCGATCAGGTTCCAAGAAATAAATGTGCTCTACATTCTTATAACCTAATTGTAATTTGTAGACATCTTTAACACTGATTGATAGGTGTGAATCGTGTTAGCATTTTTAGTATGATTTTCATGTGTTTTATGAAACTAAATGCTAGATTCACACCATATTCTCTTAGGAAAGCTCAAATCTCCCATTTGCTTATGTTTTTTAGGTTTAGAAGGAAAAATCAAGTAGAGTGATGGAAGAAATCAAGTTAAGAGAAAGTTGCTGATTTATAGCAGCCTCGGGTTTACCACAGCGAAGGTTACTGCTCGCCAGGGCGAAGGTTAAGGTTCATCGCGGCAAAGAAAGATATGATTGAAAGACAAGCCTCAGGTTTGCAGTGGCAAAGATTTCATTGCGAAGAGGTTCACTATGGCGAAGGGAAAAGACAATGAAAGAATGACATATATGTTCGCCACGGCGAAGAAGCCTTCACTGTGGCGAAGGACAATAGGCTAGAGTAGCAACATTTCCATTTTTAGCCCATCTTTGGCCAATTTTCCAAGACCTATGAATACTATAATTGTTCTAATGATTAGGGTTTGAACTTTGAGAGAGGGAGGCTCTCTTCTAGGTTTCTCTCTCCTTGAATCTTGTTCCATTTTGTAAGATTAGATTTCTTATTTTTGTTAGATTTAGAGTAGTTTTTTGAATTCCTTGGTTTGTAATTAACTATTTCTAGAAATATGTTAGGTGAGCTTTAGGTTAGCATTATTTAGTGCAAAATATAGCATAAATCATTATTTTGATACTAACTAAGCACTCCTTTTAGTTATTTTCATGTCTAACCCCCTATAGCTATGTATTTTGTAGAAACGAAGAAAACGAGATGAAAAGCAAGCAATTTGGGCAAGAAATGAGAAGAATGATGAAAGAACACTTACATAGTTGCGACTTTGAATATGCAGTAGCGGCAGAGTAAAGACCCAGTTGTAACAACGACCATGGTTGCGTCGTGTAGCAGAAAGAATCAACTCGTGAAAAAGCCTCGGTGAAGTCCGACTAACCAGGCCACGGTCGGCCAGGTGCGTGAAGAATCAGCTGCGTAGAAAGATGCGAGTGAAGTCAGCGGTAGTAACCTTATGAAGATCAGCATCTTGTAAGATTACGACACAATTACATGACCATGAAGAATTTCCTGTGCAGCCAAGTGGCATCTCTTTCGATTAAATGCGTCGCGAAGCCCATTCACGGTCATAAGCGCATGACCTGCTTGAATTATTTTCCATATTTTGGGCTGATTTTGAGATTTATATAGCACTTTTTCCTTAGGGTTAGGGGGTTCGGTTATTTTTTTGTTTTTTATTAGATTTAGGCTAGAGAGGGGCTCTCCCCTTAGGGCGGAAACACCCTTTTTCTAGGGTTTTAGTTCTTGGAAGAAAAAGACAACTTGAGGAAGAAGAAGATGATGGAGGAGAAAAAGAGATCTTCAATTTCGAATTTGTTTTCTTTCTTTCCTTTTTGATTCTTCATTCTTTTGATGGTTGTATTTCCTCTTCCATTTATGTTTAGATGTAGCCAAAGACATGTTTGTATGAATCTCTTCCAATTTCTATTGATTGATGTTTTATTTCATACTTATGTTAAGTATTTCATTTTGATCCTAATGCTTGTGGGTATTTAGCCAATATTTGCATGATTTATGGTTTGATTCAAGATCCGAGAGGTAAGAGTTAAAATTAGACCATGGATGATTTACCATCTAATTATCATGAGAAAGAGATATAAATGAGATTAGGTATGGTATTAGGGTTTCTTAGGTTTAATGCTCCTTTAGAAATTTAGGGTTGAGCAGAGATGCAAAATACGTGATCCTAAGGGTAGTGTGTAGATGCTCAAGAGAGATTCACATATATACCATTTTCATGATGAAATAAACATTGATTGATTGGGTTAGGAGGTTCATACATAATTGTTTAGGTGAAATCTATGCCCTAAGGCCTTTTAGTCTTATATGAGTCATTCTTGCATGCCTATATTAGTGTCTTTGAGTTTTTCAACAGATTTTCCACCATTCAAATAGAGCCTAGGCTATATTAGAGTCGGTACTTAGTGACCCAATTCTCCGTGGGGAAAATACTCACTTATCATTATATTACTTGAGGCGACGCATGCACTAGCGCACATAGGCGTGCTATTTTATATACACGCTCTCTCCTATCAAAATACAACCTTGTGGAGTGTGGATTTTAGCTTGGAGTTTGGATTTGAAGTCATTTGTAGCTTAAACTCTGTTTTGTATTTCTTTCTATTCTCTTTCGTCAATTTCTCTGATTTTACTCTTTTTTCGGCTTGACATGAATTTGCTGGGTTTAGATTGTGAAATGTTCGCTAGGCATTCTATAGGGTTGGTTATCAGATTTGGTGTTTGATTCCTCTAATCTTTAGTTAGGTTGGATGTTTTATGCCTAATTTGTTGTATTTGGTGTTAATACTTGGATTATTATGGTTTTGGTTAATTGATACACGCTGAGAATCGGATCTTCAATCCTTTTACTAGGGTATCCTTGGTGACGGTTGGATTACTCCCTAAATTTATGGTTCCAATTCTCTTAAGGTGTGAATCAATTAATCGGGATTCAATTTAACTTAGTCAAAGAAGCTTAAGGAATTAGAAATGTCTAGTACTAAGCGGATTTCACTAAGAAGGGACACTAAATATATTAAGTGAGGATTGCAAGAACATAACTATGACTAATCTGAGCTTAGTCTGGGTATCTCTATTGCAAGGACGTAACTATGACCCATAGAGTTCCTGAGGAAAAATTGTCTTTGAAAAGTATCGTCTTATCGACCTAGAAGGACGTAACTGTGAATAAGTGGATAGTATGAGAAAATACAAGGGGGAACACAAAAATGAGATCCTTGTACCGTAGCCTTGGACCAATTCAAGTTATAATTCACTCAACTCGGGCCTCATCTAAATGAATCCTTAAACATCAATGAAGATAACCAACCCTAGTTCCTCCTTAAGTAGTTTTCTCCCGACTTTAGTTAATTAATCCAATTTTCACAAAGCATCATGTTTTTGTTTAGTTTTGTTTTCATTAATTTTTACAAAATCACTGATATTATTCGCTCGAATAGTGAGCGACTTTAGTAGCAAGTACTTAATTCCTCATAAACCAAACCTTCACCGTGGGATTGATACTTGGTTTAAAGAAAGCCATGACTAGTTTCACTCCTTAAGTAGTTTTCTCTCAATTTTAGTTAATTAATCCAGTTTTCACAAAGCATCCTATTTTTGTTTAGTTTTGTTTTCATTAATTTTTAGAAAATCACCAAATCATTGAGTCGCTAGAATAGTGAACGACTTAAGTAGTCAAGGTACTTAATCCCTCACTAAAACCAAACCTTCCTTGTGGGATCAATACTTGGTTTTAAAAAGAAAGTCCTTTACATTACTTGTCCGTGAACTTCGGTTGCATGCGATAATGAATAGAAAATGTAGCTGATTCAGAAGTCGGGTTGACCATCGTCGACATACGGAATACACAACGTCTCATTCGTTAGACTCATACGTAGGTAAAATGGCCACATTATTGTCGTCCATACTCACAAAAAATTGTATATTTTATCTGAAGGAATTAATTTACAATTATCCAAAACTGGGTCTTTTACCCATATTTTACAAAATACATATAAGGCCATGATGGCCCATGCCTAGCCAAATCTCCTCGAGGCCGTGGAGTAAGCCATCCCAGTCGAACCTTGATTTTCAGGAAATAATTTTCCTCGATAGGGTGAGCAATGCCCGATGGTGGGTATCCTACATGGGTTACTCCCCACCTAAGTGTACATGTAATGGCAACCAAACACATTCAAGTAAAACATGCAAGTTCCTACTCAAATGTCTACATGGTATGGATGAGAATGTGACTCACCCTTTCCCACTTCTTGAGCCCTCACGCATGCCTAAGCCAAGTGTGAGAAAACATTATTTACAAAACTAAAGGTTTTTGTTCTCGAAAACATACTACCGAGTTTTGGTAAAATCTATTGGACAACCCTCCAAGGTGAATTGATGGGTGATTCTAGAAGCAGTCCATGGAATTCCCGCCTCAAGATGAAGCTGTGACGACTCTCGAAATTCTTCGGAGAAAATCTTCCTTGAAATTCCTTTCTGACAATTGTCCTTTTCTTTCTTTTTCATGTCATGCACTCCACACCTATTGTTCATGCCCGATTATATGAAATCCATTATACCATTTCAAACAACACATGCCTCAAATCATGCATATAACAAATTCACATATAACCACGTATTTATTCATTCATATGACTAACATGAAATTAGCTCACATGGTAATAACAATTGATTCAATGACTCACAATTATATTTTATATAATTCTAGACATCATGTTAACACATTAAAATTATATGCATTAACAATTTGTTTAAATTTACCTCAAAGCCACATTCACTGTGATATTTTGCAGACAACACACATGGAGCCAATTTTAGTCGACCATCGGCCGAAATTTGTTTTAACGGTCAAAAATAGTAATGAAGAACATCCCAGCGCTAAAAATTTCAACATTGATCTGCTTTGTGGAGGACGAGAAAACTCCCGACCATTTGGCCCAAAAACACTCCAATCATAATTTAAAGCACAAACAACACATATGGACCCGATAATAATTGTCAGTCATTTGCCCCAACGATCCCGAATTTCCAGCCTTTACGGTCCCGAGTTTTGGGTGACCATACGACCACTCATGACCTCATTTCAACCAAACCATTTCTGAGGCTCTTCGCTAGAAAATAAACCCGAGTAGGAGAAAACCCCTCTTATCAGGGTTTGTCGAAACTCCTGACCAGAAGTGCCCGTAGTAGGCCTTACTTGAAGTTAAGGGAGGCCGAAACTGCTTCTTCTTATAGCCGAGAAGCCAGACGGTCCGATCATTGGGAATTCTAGAATAATTAGAACTTCTCTCTCTAAAAATTCCACTCTTTTCTCTCTCCTATTCACGGTTTCTTCATTTCGCCAATCTTATACTCTCCCACGGCCATTTGGTCGAAGATTGGAATGAGACTTTCATCTGATACCACGTGTCGATTAAGTGGCTCCTTGGATTCAGCTACTTATGTCCCAATATAGATTCATGATGGCGTGATCTGAAGTGTGTCTCATGTGAGCTACGGCAGGCTCGATGTTTGACTTCTTTCCGCGACTTGACACATGGTGCCTCTTCGCGATGTGTCGAGTGTTACCAGCTGCGTTCTTCGAAAAATGTGAAATTCCATTGTCTCGAGTCGACGAGGGTCGGCGTGGTAGCTAGATTTCGCGAGATGATTCCAATGGTGAAGTCCGTTTCATCGTCCGAGATCTAGAAAGGATTTTGACCGAAATTACCAATTTACCCTTTTTCAGAAAATTAGAAATTTCTCGGGTTTTACAGAAAATCTACAGCAAAGTCCTCAACAATGTGTACATCTCCTCCAACATAACTTAATACAAGATCTATAATCCATCTACCACCAGGATGCAAAAAAACATCTACATGCCCTTCCATGCTATCATTTAAAATAAAACACTCAATAAACAATAGTTTTACCATATTAAATTAACACAAAACACTTTACCATAATAAATTAACACAAAACAATTTACCATATTAAATTAACACAAAACAGGGGACCATGAAAAACTAAAAATCAGTTAATTTAACATCCTCAAACCGAATTAAATTGTTGTTATTGATAAACACAAACTAGTGGACAACAACACAAATAGAAGAAAATGAACACAATTGAGCGATTAGGCGGGGTTTCAACACAACATGAAACGTATTTACAAATGGAAGGAGAAATTACCCTCCTTTGACTCCCAAATTTCTCAATAGCTGTTGAGGTTCGTTTGTAATTATCCAACGATTTTTTGTCGGAAAGGAAGGAAAGAGATAATAAAGCCCCAGCTGATTCTGAAATTTGAAGAATCGAAGCAAAACCTAGGATTGTCTTTGGCCTAAAGGTTTTTGGAAGAAATTCATAGACATGAAATTAGGACTTTTGATTTCCCCTAATTAGAAGCCCCTCAAGTTTTAAATGTAATTAGGGTAAAAAAATCGCCAAATTAGGTGCTAACATGATTGGTTTAACAACCAATATAACATCGTTTTTATATTTTACTTGCACAAGTTCTGGCAAAGGCAAATTTATTTCTGAATAAGTGTAATCGAAGCATTTGGACGAAAAAAAAAGTTTAAGATGTAAGTGGGATATTTAATAAAACCTGAGGGGTTTCTTTACGCCTTTACCCTTTATTCTAGTGAGGCATCAATTAATTAACAAGCGGCAAGGCTTGATGTGGAATTATAGGCTTACTTTTTGGCAATGGTGAATGGCCGGTGCTGGTGTCGTATGATTCAGAAAGAAAGCTTTATTATTATTATTAGCGCTAGTGACTGCTGATTGTAAAAATTTTATTAGAGACGAAGTAAACAATTAGTATCTTAATTGATCATGCCTTTTCTTTTCAATCTTACAAAGCAGAAGTGGTTTGACGATAATTCCCCCTTAATTTATTTATTTTGGGTCTCATCGATCGGTTCGATAAAAAAAGGTGAGATGAAATTGTTGAATTTGAAGGATGATTAATTGAGACTTGGATGGGTTTGCTTTCACAGCCTTCTTTCGAGAAGGTTCTGAAGAAAGAGACAGGTCTACTAAAATATATATATTGAAGAAGGCCGAAGACCGACGCTTTACTCTTAAGATCATACCTACTTTATCTGCTTATTGACAAGAACGTTGCATATCTTTTGGTTTGTATCTGTATCTCTGTGGCTTGAACAAAGGAGTTTGGGGTCAAAATGACCCTTTTATTAAAAAAGAAAAATTTATTGCTTTTAGCTTATATTTCAAACTTATATTCCAGTTAGCATTTTTCCTATATTTATGTTTAATGTAGTCTTTTCATATCTTTTGAACTAAAATCATAATTAATTACTAATATTTCATTTTTGATCTAAGGTTGTATTGTAAACTACGATTTTAGTATAAAAATAAAATCACAATTATTAACTTTGGTTCAAATATGAAGAAGCTAAACTCATAAACTTGAATAAAAGTTTGAAACGAGGGTTAAATGTTTTTTTTTTAAAGAAGGGGTCATTTTGACCCAAAACTCTGAACAAACACAATCCGCGCCCACAACCCAGCACCGTGTCATTTCATCTGAATTTTTCAATTTTCTATCAACTCACATTTCGTTCAACCAAAATAAAAAATAAAATAAAGAGCTGAGGTGGTCTCTCTCGCACATGTACATAGTGATTGTTTTTACACGTCAATGTCGGATGAGAGCAGTATATAAAGTGTGCCTCATCGTCTGTTTCCATCAAAGCCCAACCCAGCACTATATCACCTTTTGTTCACCATTAATTCTATTCCTTGATCAGCACTGCAACTACAACATGAAGTTTGGGAAGGAGTTTGCGTCACAAATGGTGCCGGAATGGGAAGAGGCGTACATGGATTACAATTATCTCAAGAAACTTCTAAAGGAAGTGGAGCGTTTCAAGCAAATAAACAAGCCGCCAGCCGCACATGCTCGGCTAAAACGAATGCAAACACTTTGCAGAGCTTTCAGCGGCCTAACTCACTTTGCAAGGCACGACCATCCTGTAACCTCCTCTGAGTCTGCCATGGAAAGCCAACCTATTCTCGTCAATTCAGTAGAGGAAAATGGTCACGCAGGCTATGAAACCATGTTTCTTATGTTAGGAGAGCATGGGGCGGAATACGAGCTTGTGTACTTCAGAAGACTTGATGACGAGTTCAATAAAGTCAATCAGTTTTACAGGTCTAAGGTGGAAGAAGTGATGACCGAGGCAGCATCATTGAATAACCAAATGGACAACTAATTGCTTTCGGGTAAAGGTGGAGAATCCACAATGTTTGTTTGGTAGCCCGGCAGAGATGACTAGCATTTCCGCTGATCATGCAACTTCGTCGCTTGCTACTACTCCATCCAGTTCTAGAGCAAGCAGTTAAGTATTTTGTTTTTGTTTTTTTTCTCAATAGAGACGTATATATGCTTTACTTTAAATCTTCTTTTCTTCTGTTCTTATTATGACAATATTTCTTCAAATATGGATAACCATATCAATAAATTCCCATTTAAAGTTGAAATCACAGTTTCAAATTGGGGTTATGAATCATATAAGTTAATTTGGGTGTCCATATATGGTGCACAGGAAGAGTTTACTTGGATCCAATAGATCAAGAAGGTGAATCGATCAGCAGTCGTGGGGAATCAGCTGAATCAAGTAAAGGTGGACAAGTGAAGGAGATCCAAATTACCAGCCACAGTATTCGAGAAGAGAGGCTGAATAGGATCAAGAGAACCAGGCCTCCTCCATTACAGATACTTGATCAGGTTAAACTGAACAATACTGTGGGGACTCCTCGTTCAACCATCAAAGGCTTCCTTAATCCTCAGTCAACAGAACTAAACTTCACAAGAGAAAATCTGAAAAGGGCCGAGCAAAAACTTAAACAGGCTTTCCTTGAATTTTATCATAAGCTTCACCTTCTGAAAAGCTATAGGTACAAAAGCCATTTTAATTATTATTCAATTTGGTTTGCCTATCCTTAATTTGAAAGGTGTTCTATACTAATCCAATTTATAAACATGAACCAACAGCTTCTTGAATATTTTGGCTTTTTCAAAGATCATGAAGAAATACGATAAGGTATGTACTCCACATAGAAGCACTTCCTAATTAATATTTAAATTTGGAGTCTGCTTTCTAAATTACAGTCAAGTTTTGAAACATGAAGGTGGCTTAAAAGTGGAAAGGTTGAAGAAATATAAGAACCTTAAGTTTTTATTCCCTCATTTTTTCTTAGTGTAGGATGATGGATACTTTTCTTATTTTAATCCATATTCTGTTCCGTTGTTGCAGATTACTTCTAGAAATGCTTCAAAATCTTACTTGAAAATGGTGGACGAATCCTACCTTGGCAGCTCTAACAAGGTGCACCTTTTTTGCCATATATAATATGCAAGTCGATACCAACTATTAAAATGAAAAAAAAAAAAAAATCTTTTTAAGCAAGATTACGCTCAAACCTCTACAACTTAAAGTGGATGTCTCTTTCCTTCATTTAATTTCTAAATAATTAATATTGTCCTGCACTAACATATAATTAAAATTGGGAATGCTCATGTATACATACAGGTTAACAGGCTAGTGGAGAGGGTGGAAGCTGCCTTCATCAAGCATTTCTCAAACTCAAACCGTAGTAAAGGGATGAACATGTTGAGACCCAAAGCTAAGAAAGAAAGGCATAGAGTCACATTTTCCTTTGGTAATATTTCTAATACCGCATTCTAATTTGGCTTCCATATAATAAATGGAAAGAAAAATACATATTTATTTTAGCATTAGAATGTTCTAATTATCAAATGTTATGTTCTTTTCCAAAATTTTCAGGTTTCTTTGCTGGATGCTCCGCAGCTCTAATAGTCTCCCTCATTTTGATTATTCGTTTTCGTCATCTCCTTGACCTTAAGAAAGAGGGGGCCCAGTACATGGAAAACATGTTTCCACTATATAGGTAACTGAGACATAACTCTCCTGCTTCTGGCCTAAAGTGGTTCTTCTACTTCAGCTTATTCTGGCCTAAAATGGTTCACCAGAAACATTGATTTTGCACAAAAGTGAAATGCATTTTTATGTGTGTTTACTAGAACAGACCCCACAGGAAGGCATTCCTAACTTTAGTTTTGATTCCCTGAGAGATAGAAACTTCATTTGTTGAAGAGGTCATTTTGAATTTGCAGCTTCTTTGGGTTCATTGTTCTGCACATGCTCATGTATGCTGGAAATATCTACTTCTGGAGGAGATACCGCGTCAATTATTCGTTCATATTTGGTTTGAAGCCAGGAACTGAATTGGGCTACCGAGAAGTTCTCTTCCTAGGTTTTGGGGTTGCAGTATTAGCACTAGCGAGTGTGCTGGCAAACCTGGACTTGCAGATGGACCCCAAAACACAAGATTACAAAGCAATCACCGAACTCCTTCCCTTGGGTTTACTTGTGGTAAGATTATAACCTTATTCATTCTATCTTTTGGCCCCATCCGACTAACAAACTTCACTGGTTTCTTTCTTCTTTTCTGCAGCTTCTGATTGTCATATTGATCTGCCCACTGAACATTTTATATCGCTCTAGTAGATTCTTCTTTCTTACATGTTTGTTTCATTGTCTTTGTGCGCCTCTCTATAAGGTAAGAAATGGGGTAGGTGGCTGTAGGTGGACTAAAGTTACAAATGTAAGGAAACATACGTGAGCTGAAACAGTTTTTCCTCATCAGGTCACCTCCAGATTTTCTCTTGGCAGATCCTTCTTCAGCCAGGTCTATAAACTCTCTTGCTCCATATATCCAAAGCTTACACATAGTTTTATTCATCTACAATTTAAGTGTTGAATCTTATTATTCTTTTGCAGGTTCAAGCATTGAGAAGTCTTGAGTTCTATATTTGCTACTATGGTTGGGGAGACTACAAACATAGACAAAACACCTGTAACAAAAGTGCTATATATAACACTTTTTACTTCATTGTGGCTGTGGTTCCATACTGGTCTCGCCTTCTTCAGGTATCTTCACCATTCATTTTTTCAACCACATTGATGTACTGGCTCAAGGGAAAAAAACACTTCTAGTAATGTTTGTTAGCACCTCACAAAGATCTCCTTATTTCCATTGCAGTGCCTCAGACGTTTGTTTGAAGAGAAAGATATGATACAAGGATATAATGGGCTAAAATATTTCTCAACAATAGTAGCCGTTAGTGTGAGGACAGCATACAGTCTTGACAAGGGAATGAGTTGGAGAATTGTAGCCTGGGTTTCCTCAGCAATCGCTGCAATCACTAGTACATACTGGGACCTTGTTATTGACTGGGGCTTACTCCAAAAGCATGCTAAGAATCGCTGGTTGAGAGAAAAACTCCTTCTCCCTCACAAGAGTGTTTATTTTGGAGCTATGGTAAGAATTGATTGTTAATTAGTTAACTTCTAGGATATATAGTCATATATATCTAACAATGTTGATAAAATGTTCAGGTTTTGAACGTCTTGCTGAGATTTGCCTGGATGCAAACGGTATTGGATTTCCACTTATCCATCATACATAAAGAAGCCTTAACAGCAATTGTAGCCTGCCTTGAGATCATCTGATCGCGGCATGGAATTTCTTGAGTAAATTTAGAATATAGACATCAATTCAATGGTTTAACATGATCTTGACAATGTGATATGATCCCGCATCGATTCCACACGTAAAGTTGTGATAGTACTTAAGTTTAGGATTTCTCAGCATCTATATCGGACCGGTCTTTGGGTTAGGATTCTCTGTGGAGTTTGAATCTTTATCATTATTCTTTCATTGAAAGTCAACTCAAGATAAACTACATGAGACCTCAATCTAAAACCGATTAATAGAATGGGAAGCCTCTCTTCGAGTACCATTTAAATCTCATATGGAGCCAGATGTGGATTATATCTAGCCCAGGCTTTAATTTATTTTGTTTCCAATGACATGGTTATGCTTGTGTTTTGATCGGGTTGGAGAATGAACATTTAAATAACGTTAGCATTAAATCTGGGCATTCAAGTCGGTTCGCTACCTTTCAAGCTACGCGAAGATGATGGAGAGAAGGAAGGTGAATTGCCCAAAGAACGCACTTGATTATAGCCAAAAGGCATGGGAATGTGATGGGGCATGGAGTAGGCCTTATGAAACAACGAGATAGAGCCACAGTCGATAATGAATTTTATTACTATTGGTATTTATTTTAGTTGTATTTTTAGATTTATCAGTTGAATCTTTTGGATTTATCTATTAGGATTTTGGATTTATCAGATTTATGATTTTGGAATTATCAATTAGGATTTTGTTTGTTCTTTATAAAATAACACCTTATGTTATTGTTTTGGTAGACTTGATTAATATTGAAAACTTGAGAATTTCATTAGTTTATTTTATTAAACTTTCTTTTAATTTTATTATTTGTTATGGCAGGATCGTCAGTTTGGTGTCGAGCATAACCCGATCCAGGGATCGAGGTTATTATTCTTGTCTTTGCATCAATTATGATGGGACAGGTAGGCCCTTATATGGGCCTAAAAGCAGATAGAAGCCTAAGTTCAATAATGAATTTTATTACTATTAATTGTTTATTTAATTGTATTTTGGATTTATCAGTTTAATACTTTTGGTTATCTCTTGGGATTTTTGGATTTATCTAATAGTTTTTGGATTTATATCCATTATGATTTTTGGGATTATCCATTAGGATTTTGTTTGTGCTTTATAAATAACACCTTATGTTGTGTTTTGGTAGACTTGATTAATATTGAAAACTTGAGAATTTCATTCCGTTTATTTTATTTGCTTTCTTTTTTAATTTTATTATTATTCATAGCCGAGCTACATCAATTTGGTATCAGAGCATAACTTCGATCCAAGATCGAGTTATTATTCTTGTATTGCATCAATTTGGTATCAGAGTCTAACTTCGATCCAAGATCAAGTTATTTCTCTTTGTTTTAAGTTCTTGATCCCGAATCGAGCTTAGAAAGTTCTTATTGTTATTAATATCAGGTCTATGCAAGGACCGTCGAAATGCAAAAAAAAGCCCATTGCACATAGTAATGAATTATATTTCAAAAGGCATTCAAGATAATTCATGCTTACTGAAATAAAATTTCGAGGCTGAATTGAAAATGTATCACTTTACTTCTAAACCAATGTTTTAAAACCGATCGATCAATGGGTCCGACCGGCTCAATTTACTTAATCGACTATTAAACCGGTCCGTTCACTACAAAACCGCTTTGATCGAACTGAAGTCGAACCGGCTCTGACCGGGCGGTCGATCAGAACCAAAGAATGAACCGGTGGTCGAACTGGCCAGTTTTCATAATATTTTTTTCAAGTTAAAACGATGTCGTTTTGATGCTTTTTACATCGAAACGATGTCGTTTTATTTAGAATTAGAAAGCTTGTAGGGTTAGAAGGCTTGTAACTAAAAAAAAATTCAATTAAATACAAGAGACTTATGAATTTGAACATGGAAATGGAAAGTTACAAAAGAATCACTCTACCACTTTACTGTCATTATGATTATTTTAGATATTAACAAAATTATATATTTATATAAATAAGTTTATTCCATTTTTAATATGTTTTCATATTTAAATATTATACATATTTTTTAAAATACTTTATTTATTTAAAAATAAAAATAATATATTAAATATTATTAATTATATATTTTAAAATATAAATAATATATTTATTACGTCACCGGTTCAATCGTGGTTTGACTACCGATCCGACCAATGAACCGTTAACCGATAATTTTTTCGATTCAATCATCGATCCGAATTTTAAAACATTGTTATGAACCTATGTTCATACATTGTCTACCATGTACGGGTTAATACTGCTATTATGTCAACTACAGTATTATTTTGTAATATTCATAGGCATATTTTTACTATGGCAGTACACAGGGGACAGACAGACAGACAATTACATGATACTGCAATTATGTCAACTACAGTATTATTTCTTAATATTCATAAGCATATTTTTACTATGGCAGTACACAGGTGACAGACAGACAGGCATATTTTTACTATGGCTGTACACAGGTGACAGACAGACAGACAATTACATGATACTGCTATTATGTCAACTACAGTATTATTTCTTAATATTCATAGGCATATTTTTACTATGGCAGTACACAGGTAACAGACAGACAGACAATTGTGGACACATTCAATAACTATACTTCTATATTTGCCTGCTTGCGGTCCACAAGAGACCTAGAGAGAAATGACTGAACTTGGCTAGAGCTGATACGTGTGTCATCCACGAATGGATTTCAACCCACAGATTGACCGTCAGGCTGAAGATCGATGTCATCGCATTGGCCAAACTAAATCAGTTACCATATGCAGGTACTTCCATCCAAATTCTCCTCCAAGTTTTCCTTGGTTTGATTTAAGGTGGAAAGAACAGGAATGATATAAATTGCAGTAGTTGCTGTTGGATTTTAGAGTTGGGTCGCCCAAAATGGGTCCATGACCCATGATCCATGACCCAACTCAATTTTGAATAAAATGGCAGTTAAATGGAAGTTAACTGCAGTTAATAAAACAAAAAGGTTTTTATACAAAATCTCATTGATCTTCGAAGAAGAATAAGAAACTGCACTCTCAAAAATCTCTACCAAAAGAAGAAGAAATTTAGATTGCGAATCAAGCGCATTTCATTGTAATTGTCACGATCCAAAGGAAGCAAACAAGATCTCTGAAGTAATTCTTCCTCTGATAAGTATCCATTATCTTTATGATTTATTTTAACATTGCACGAGCCATTTCCGCTTTTCGCTTTCGTGACGATAAAAATGCCATATTTGCACATCTCTTATAATTATCTCTATATTGACATTTCTGGTATATAGAGATCATGGGGAATATAGAAATGTATATTCTTAGTATATTCTTTCTGGTATGGAGAGATTGGAATATAGAAAAGTAGTTTTTAGTTTTCTGCATTTCTGGTAAAAAGCATTCACGATAAAAATAGTGCCTTAACCGGAGATTCCACAAAAGTTAAAAATATATATATATATATATTGAGAATAAGAATAATACTATTCTTTCAAATAGTACTTTTGCTTTTTCTTTCTGCAAAAGTTTCACAGAATGGTACTATTCCACCGGAGTGGAGTACCTTAACCGGATGTGTTAACAGGAAAGCCCGAAGGCCGTTTTAAATTCAAATTTATTTAAACTGAAAGCATTTTTTTTAATGAATCACTGTCTTTGTTAACTATCTCTCCACATCCTCCCTGCTCCTCATTTTTTTCTGTCCACTTCTGCCTCTCCCTCCTTCAATTCACTGTCACAGAATCACTCACCCTCTTCCGCCGCCGCCAAAACCAAACCACCGGTCTTATCATCTGGTTGCGTTTCCGGCGGGCAATGAATTCTGGCGTCGGACTTTGGATTTCGTTCTGGCGACGGTGTTGCCGGTGACTACATCCAGCTTTGACTCTGCAGCCCATTATCGTAAGACTGAGAGAGAAAAGGAAAATTGACGGGGGAGAGGGTCGGTGATGGGGAGGGAGAAAAGGGGAAGAGAGATAGTCGGCTTTTAGCTTCTGCTTTATTCCTTGGTTTGGAACCCAAGTCAAACCGATTACACAGAATATAAACTGAATATAAACCAGATACTACCCAAGTCAGAGTATAAACAGTGGAGTAATTGTATCCATTACACAACAAGACATATAAAAATAATATGTTTGTATTATTTTTTGTATTCTTCAGGCCCAGTAATGGATATAAAATTTAAAACTGGAAGCAGTTTTAAGTTTAAACTGAAAGCATTTTTTATTTAATAATAATAATTAAAAATATACAAACTTTTTTTTTATATATTTTGTATATTTTAGTACATCATATGAATTTTAATTTTGGATAAATGTATCCATTTTTCAAATATGAATTAGTATTATTTTATCAAAATAAGTGATAAAATAATATACTAATAACTTAAATTAAAATTATATGATTTACTAAATTGCTAGTCGGACATTATTTTTGTGCATTCCTTCTTGTGCAATTATTATTTTCAGGGTGAATTAATTGAGCTTTTTTTCCAGATATGTACATATATGTACGTAAAAATAATTTACAGACCATTCGCACACCGCGAAATAAGGCACGAACCCACAGCAAAGATTAGAAGTCACAAGCCACCAAGAGCTTCAAAATCTCCAACCTAATCCAACAGTTTTTAAGGAAGACTTTGTACACGTTGTGAATTATATAATCAAGCTTCATGAAAAGGTTCAAGAATTGATTTGGGCAGGAGAATTAAAGATGAGTCTGAATTGGATGAAATTGAAGGTTTTGAGAAATGCTTTACCAACAGATTACCAAAAAGGCATTCTAGATTTCTTATTAGATAAGAAAATGAAGGGAAACAAACAGTATAACTTTGTTGTTCACAAGTTTGTATTGGTCTACTGAAAGCCTAATGCTAAAAAGAGTAACTTAGGATTCGTGAAATTACTACCTTGTACTACTCTCATAATCTTCCGGTAGAAAGAATAAGCCCAAGATTAGTTTCAGAGAACTAAAGAATAGCTTCATTAGCTCACTTCCAGTTAAGTTCAGACGTTTGTAAATATTATGGATGTTTAATATTTCATTAACTTGTAGTTATTTGATATTTTATATATATATATGATATAAAATTTCAATTTTTTTTCTAGCAATTTTGAGTTAGTTTTCAATATTTATGATTTATATTGAATTTTATGATAATTTGTATACTTGAAATTGCATGTTTTGAGTTAAGTGTCTTAGGAGCACTACCAATTAATCGACTTAGTGATAGTCTCACATTAGGGATTTGAGGATGATTGGAACCGGGGAGTGACCTTTTGATCTAAAACCTACATGTGAGTTATTTTAATGCGATTAATTAGAGACTAGGTAGATATATGTGTATGGATAAAACATTAAGATCAAGGTAATTCTATGTCTTACCATAGAACTTCGTGCTTCCTACAAACACAATGTCTTCAGATCCAAAACATTGTCAGCCAAGCTTAACAGCAGGAAAAGCTTAATGGTGATAATTATGAGATTTGGAGCATGAAGATTCAATATAGCCGGAAGAGCAAGAAGCCCCTCGAGGTACTCAATATTGCAATCGATGAGCCCGAGGCGTGGAACAGCCCAACATAAAAGGGATCTGGGAGGCTTATGGGGCCTGGAAGCTAAAGAATTCCCCAGCCCGCATAACGCTGCTCAGCAAGATGGAAAATGATATCACGCGAGAATCTCGGTGGTTATGACTTGGCAATGGACATGTGGTCCGCTTTAAAAAATAAGTTTGGTGCTACATCAATAACCAAACTCAGATCACTCACGATCAAATTTGACACCTACAAAAAGAAACCAAATCATTCAATGAAAAAGCATTTACGTGAGATGTCAAATATGATTTAGAATTAAAGGGATGACCGGTCACGTGGTCGACCGACGATGTCAAGTCCAAGCTGTAATTCGCCTCCTTGCCTCAGTCTCGGAGCATATTTAAGATGCATTTAACCCACAATGAAAATATCCGAATCGGATGTGCAGGCGCCTCATCTCAACTAGAAGAAGAAAGAATCAATCTTCCAAACTTAATACAAATGTGTATATGGCTGAATCTAGCTCAAGAAAAAGCTTATGGGCGAAAGTAAGTATCAAGGTGGGTTCCAAGACAAAAACAAGAAGAGCTCATTTCAACAAAGGAAACATGGTAATGACCAGAAAGGAAAACGCTCTTTCAAGAAGAAAACACGGCCAAGATCAAGTGCTTCAATCAGAATACCAAAGGGCATTTTGCACCGAGATTGCCCCGAACCTTAAGAAGGTATTCGGGATATACTAAAGTTAGTGAACTACAGGAAGGTCTCGTTTTCTAACAGATACACATCCTTTGTGGGATTGCACTGTAAGCAATCTTGACCATGTAGTGAAGGATAGAGAGACCTCGTGGAATTTCGCGAGTCACCACATGGAGCAAAGGATCTATTGGAAACAACGCAAGAGTCAGAGTTCAAGGAATAGGCATTTCATGTAAAAGAACTATGAGGTGGCCGAACTTACTATTGCATGATGTTCTCTATGTTCGCAGATTTGCCGAAATTTAATTTCGTGTCGGTTCGTTAAAACTAGGTTTTAATATGTATCTTGCTAAGAACAATATTGGAATTGTCTCTAGAACTACTCATTATGGATTTGGTTATGTATTGAATGGTTTTATTGTCATGGATACTGATTATTATGAATGTAATTGAAAGGTTCTATGATAACATCTTCACATAATTCGAGATTGATGAATTTATGGCATGCTCGGGCTTGGCCATATTGGTCAAAATCGAATAGATAGGCTAGTTAAACAAGGGCTACTGCCCACTATGACAAAAAGTGGTATCTTTTACTCATGGAAGCACGCCCCGTCGGTAAGAGTACCAAAACCATTTGGTAAAGGAACCAGAGCGTACTTCCCTTGCAATTGATCCATTCACATATGTGGTCCAATGAATGTGAGAGCAAGGTACGGGGCTTATTATTTCAACACATTTACAGATGATTATATACTGCCAGATTGTTTCATTTTGATAAATCATAAATCAAAGAGGTAATAAGTTGTTTCCTAAAGTTTATATGAGCTGCTGAGAATCAATTAGATAGAAAAATAAAAGCATTAAGAACCAATTGAGGTCGTGAATATTTGTCTGATCAGTTTAGACAACTACGTTGATGAAAAGGAATTAACATCGCTGATTTATTCACATTCCACAACAAAAATGGTGTCATGAAAGAAGAAGAATCGCCCTTGAATGGTTAGGTTCCATGATGGCACAAAAATTTTGCTAATCACTTTTGGGGCGCGTAATTGGTTTAATCGCCAGCGATGACCTTAATCAGGTGTCAGTGTCAGCCTCACTACTCCATATGAAAGCAGAATAAACAGAAACCCGACCTAAGTGTTTGCAGACCTGGGATGCGGCTCTATAATGACACTTAATCTACATGGTAAACTAGGTGCTAGGGAAAGAAATGTATCTTTATAAGATACTCGAGCATTCGAAAGGGTATGTGTTTATAGCTGAACACAATAGTGGGAGTCTCGCTTTACTTTGAATCATGATGTCAGCATTCTAGAGAATGATTTTCTCAACATGTGATATCAATAAAGACTGGTTTTCTATGAGACCATGGATTTTAGTGATCAAGACTCACTTCATTCGAATGGGAGCATTTTAGGAAATATACTTCAACCCAAGTGCGAATGATAATGATCTGATCAAAATAGAAGTGTCCAAATGGGAGTACTCAAACACTTAATGATCCCGGGTCCAAGTGGGAGCAATTTGAGACACTGAGGAACTGCTCTAGAACCTAAATTGCGACGTAGTGGTATACATCCTTCCGCCTGTTAAGATTAGGTGGTAGTCTCACTATTACACAAGATAAAGATGAGCCAAGGAATGTCGCGCAGGCCCTTATCCGGTCTCATCAACACCATAAGGAAAACCGGATAAAAAGCAATGGAGGAAGAAATGAGCTCATGAGATCAAATCAAGCTCGGGAACTTGTTGATCTTCCGGGAAGTGACTTGGGCGTCATCGGGAATAAATGGGTTCTCAAAATAAAGAGTAAGTACGATGGCACAAATTGATAATATAAGGCTAGACTAGTAGCAAAAGGCTACACAATAACAGAAGGAATAGATTAAGAGGAAACTTTTCTCCTCAAGCAAGATTCACCAATTCGCTTTGATACTAGCCACGAGCAAGTATGGATCTCTTGAATTATAATTCAAATGGATGTAAAGACAAAGATTTCTAAATGGTGATTTAGAAGAGGAAATCTACATGCAAAGAATTCGTAGGTTTTGTTAACGGCCAAGAAAATAAAGCTCAGAGACTTTTGAAATCCAGTATATGGCCTAAAGCAAATTTCTCAAGACAATGGTATATTCGTTTCCATAATACGATCATATTAAATGGTTTTATTATGATCACTACATCATCACAGATATATAAAAAGATCCATGGACAAGTTTATAATTATGTCATTATATGTTGATGATATACTTATAGCTGGTAATAGTAAGGAGTATATTAATGAAATTAAAGGATGGTTATCATCCAATTTCGAGATAAAAGATATGGGTGAAGCTGCTTATATTCTTGGAGTTAAGATCTCCAGAGATCATTCAAAGAAATTATTGTCTCTGTCACAAGAGCCGTACATCAATAAGATCCTTGAACGATTCCAAATGCAGCATTCCAAACCCATCGATACTCCTATTGCTAAAGGTGAAGGTCTTAGCCGAAGAATGTGTCCTAAAACTCCACAAGAAGAAGAGTATATGAGAAAGTTCCCATACAAGTGCTACTGAAGTCCGATATGCTATGATGTACACAAGACCTGATATTTGCTTACTACCGGCATGGTGTCGATATCGGGCCCAACCTGTGATCGCACATCGAAAGCGCTAAAAGGATACTAAGGTACCTAAAAGGAATCATACTTATTCATTGTGTTACGAAGGAAATGATCTCGCAATTAAAAGGCTACATCGATAAGCCGATCGGGAGGAGACTTAGATGAGAGAAAGTTCACTACATCTTCTTACTCAACAATGGCGCTATATCATGGAGTAGTAAGAAGCAATCCCGCATAGCCTGGCTCCACAATGGAAGCCGAATTTGTAGCTTTTTCCGTCGTGTAAGAAGCATCATGGCTCAAGCTTTTTTGATCATCAGTGTAAATGCTAAAAGTGTTAATTCGCCTTAGTGAACTGCAGACAAATAAGCAAAGAATAAAGAGATACAAAGGACCCCAAGTATCATGGCAAACCAAACACATAGATATAAAGTATAACTTGTAAAAGACATGGTTGCACACAAGAAGGTGAACATGAAGTATATCCCTACGCGTGAAATGGCTGCGTGTGATCCTCGACAAAAACCGAGTCTCCTTGAGATATATTTATAAAGCATGAAATCTCATGATCACAGAGAATATGATATACTTATTGTAATGTTTCCCTAACAATGTTCATGTTATTAATGTTCAAATAATAAATATGTTTATTACAAGCCTACACATATGTGTGAGTGTTTATTTTTAAGAATACACTCGATTTATTGAAAAGTATGTCTACGATAAAGAGATTAGCCCTCCCACACTGCACGCCTCATTAATTTTAGTAGTTGATGAGATGAGACAATTTTAAGCTTATTATCTATGATAATTCGAGAGCCGTTTAAAATATGAATGTCGCTCTGTTAACAAACAAGATGAGATCTATTAAAGATTGTGCTGTGAATTAATAAAAATAAAATTCACTTTATCCTGGTCTATGTTGCGCATTTGAGTTCCTGTAATGAACATGAAAGAAGAGACAAGAGAACTCCAGTTAGACATTAAGAATGTCTGAACCATTATCTGTACGGTATTAATACATTACATAAAGACATACTCCATGGAAAGGAGAAATACCGTAGCACGTGTTTCATACCATGTGCAAATTATGACCATTATAAGTAATCAAAGCTCAGATCTCGGGCTTTGATGTGAGACCTTTAAGGAATAAGAGCCTTATATTTATACCCTCGCGACTCTATTATAATTCTTAAGACTTAATTTAATACTTGCTATTTTAGAGTGTTACCAAAGGACTATGAGAGATTCAGTCTAACTGGGCACTACTGGAAAAGCAAATTAAATTAAAGTTAAGAGATTTGAGAAAAGAGGAAGATCATTAAACATATCACATTTTGTTTGTATTCACCGGTATACCAATTATAGAGTGTCTATAATTGTGAATACAATATATGATATATAAGATTGAGATCGTTTGAGATTTGAATGTGATAAAATGATCTAGGGTACTGCATACTTAAGTCTACTCATGATCTTTTGTTTGTCGAGAAGCTATATATTCCTAACAGATGTATAGCAAAGAGCTTTAAGTGCATGCTGGTCACACTCCATCTATTTTTCTTGTATGAATTGGCAGAGAGCATATGAGATGATGTTCTCAGATGATATCAAGAGAGCATGGTCTCTATTTCGTGCGAGTGGGAGATGTTCAGATTTAGAGTCGGGTCGCCAAAATGTCCATGACCCATGATCCACGACCCAACTCAATTTTAAATTTAAAATGGTAGTTAAATGGAAGTTAATCAAGTAGCTATTAAAACAAAAAGGCTTTATACAAAATCTCTCACCGATTCGAAGAAGACATGAAAATCGACTCAAAAATCTCTCTACCAAAAGAAGAAGAAATTTAGATTGTGAACAAAGTGGCATTTCATTGTAATTGTCGCTGATCCAGTGAAGCAAACAAGATCTCTGAAGTAATTCTTCCTCTGGTAAGTATCCATTATCTTTATGATTTATTTTTTAACAGTTGCAAACAAAGAGGAGAAAAGGAAAGCAAAAGCATTGCATTTGAATCAGAAACTCAGTATTGTAAGTTAATTAGGTACAGGGTACTTGCCCTATATATTTCATCATCTATACAATTTCTTTCTGTTTTAACTCTCAAAGTTTCAATCCCTCTGTTTTTCTTCTCCCATTCATGAACTGAGTTAAACTTAAAAGTGGTTGGGTTCTTTCACTTCCATCACTTGCATCCTCATTTACAGATTCAATTGATCACAATTTTTTATAAGTGTAATATATCCAGTTACTTGATTCTTAATGTATCTGCTTGAGTCTTGTGCAGGTTGGTGACCAAAGATAGTGTTGATGAGAATGTTTATGAGATTGCAAAGAGGAAACCAATCTTGGATGTTGCAGTGCTCGAGTCCGGTATGGAGGTGGATGATGACGGTGGTTGAAGTGCTTGGTGTATTATTTTCAACACTTTTGCTTAGTTAGATCTGCATTATCTTGGCACACTATGTTAAAGATATCATCAGCTTTATACAATTACTGATATTGACATTCATAATTTAATCATTTTTAAATGATCCTTGCATTTTTTAACTTCTTACGTAATATTTTGAGGTAATTGTATTTTTATATGTTGTATGCTCTAAAATCAAACTGAATATAAAATGTATATGATACCACCAACTATAGTCATTATCAAAATCTGTTTTTCCCTTCCTTTTTTGAAATGATCGTGCTGTATTCTAGCTCTCTGCACATATAACACTTCTACACACCTCTATTCAGTCATGGTGAATTTATCACATCAATATTGGCGAAGTTACCTCAGACATCACATCACGCCTGCATCAGACTCATAGGTTGGTAGCAAATCGTTCTTCTACAATTACGCTTGAGAAGCCAAAATCATTTCTTAATCTCTGCTTTTCCCCACGCCTGTGCTACTCTTTCATATAACTCGAAGGAAGATGAGCACATCTAATATATAGTTTCTTGGTGCTACTCTTTCATATAATTGGAAAGAAGATGAGCACATCTAATATATAATTTCTTGTATAATAAATTATTCTCAATGCTCTTTCCACTTTAATGTTATTGAATTAACCAATGATGTAACAATTGCAGAGAATCCTATGACTTAACCGCTCACGTGCCTTTTGTGAGTTGGTAATTTGCTACGGTCCATTAGGGCTAGTCCGGTCCATCTCAAAATTAGCTGGTCGATCGTTAATTTATTGGCCCAAAAAATCGGGTCAAATTTGGCTCGCCCCGATTTGGGCCCGGCACGGTGTGGCCCGGTTTAGCTTGGCCGGCCCATCCCGTCCGTCGGAATTGCCACCTCTACTTTCCTTGCACGTGGACCCCTCCTAGTTTTATTAAAAATTCAAATATCAATCAATATATTTATATTTATATTTGAATCTTAATAATATCAAAAACATAAAATAAATCATTGATTTTTAATTTATTATAATATATATATATATATATATATATATATATATATATATATATATATATATATATTATAATAATATATAAATTATATATTTATGACATCATCGATTCGACTGTGGTTCAATCATTGGTCAGATTTATTAATCCTTTGAACCGCAGAATTTTTTTAGTTCATTTATTTGGGGCTTCGCTTTTTAAATATTGCTTGAAACTCCATTTTAACTTCGCATGCTCATACAATTTATGAGAAAAGCCTATGCGGCAAAACTTAAGGATTTGGTTACAGAACTCTTGAATCGCTACCTTCACCTAAAATATGTTAGGAAATTATTTTTAAAATAATCATAAGATATTTTTTATTTTTTTTAGAATCATTTTCTAATCTTTTTTAATACAAAAGTATATTGAAGAGTTAGGAATATTCCTAATATGTTCTATGTGTGGAAACCAAATTAAAACTTTACGGTGAAAATCATCACCCTGAAAACCCTATGATCAACCATGCTTAATCATTAAGAATCATAAATTGTTCTTCTTCAAGGAAGCGCACCTGAATCCATCTTGGATGAATAATCTGAATCAGAATGGTTCTGATTTCCCTAATCACAATGTAGTTCAAAGAGAGGGTTCCCCAGTTTCTCTCTGTTTCTTTATGAGATAATGGGTCATTTCAAAAGAATGAACATACGTAGAATTTGGGGACCAAAACCCCTTTTATGATAGAGAAGTGACGCTTCATAAGCGTCCCTTCTCTATTAATATTTTTAATTTTGTTCCATTATCAAAAATAAAAATATCTTGTCTCTACACATAAGAGGAAACACATTGCAAACTTGATGCATAAAAGCCTGTAAAAAATAAACTTAAGAAGATCACTTAAATTAGGCTTTATCTTTTGGGGTTTACAACACATAATAATCACATATGAGCCCATAAATAAATGTAAATAATCCAACAATCTCCCACTTGGGCAATATGTGCAACTTTATAATTATGCATTGTAATATATAATCATATGAGCTCAAATTTTATCACCCAAAACATGTATCAAGAAACCAATCCAGTCCATCAATCCTACCAACACAAGATCATAGCGGCCTTTGTCACATTTGTTGTACTCGACCTATCAATGGTCGCATATATTGATATGATCGAATGACAAGGATCACAATGTGGATGTGTAGCATGGAAATTACATGTAATGTGATCTTAACATGTTTGTTTCCAACTGGTCCAACTTTATTCTTTAGTGAGATCAAACCAAAATTAGTTCAAAGTGTCAATAAAACTAGAAACTAAAGTTCTGCATAACATAAAACCTCAAAATATTTACAACTGAAATATCAGGAAATATATCTATAACAAAAGCATCTCAAATGCAAACTCTCACTAAAACTGAATATCCTCGTACAATATGACACCCATACTAGCAGTATGCTGATGAAAGACCTTGGGTGGCAATCCTTTAGTAAGAGAATCAACAATCATAGAGTTTTGTCCCAATGTGCTCTATAGACAACTGGCCATTCTGAAATCTTTCTTTAACAACAAGAAACTTGATGTCAATGTGCTTCGATTTTAAAGAGCTTCTGTTGTTGTTAGAATATAACACTGTTGAGTTATTATCACAATATAACTTTAATGGTCTTTCAATCGCTTTCACCACACCCAGCCTAGCGAAAAAGTTTCGTAGCCTTATCCCATGGTTAGAGGCCTCATAGCAAGATATAAACTATGCCGCTATACTGGTGAAGCCATAAGTGTTCGCTTGGCACTCAGCTAGTATGAAAACATAACCTGATGTATATCGTTTTCTATCTTGACATCTAGCAAAATTGGAATTAGAATACCAAAAGATCTCTAAACTATCTCTGATACGTGAGCATGAAATCTTTTGTTCTCTTTAAGTACCGAATGACCCATTTGGCTGCTTTCCAATGGTCAACTCCAGGGTTACTCATATATATGCCCAACATGCCAACTATGAACGCAATATCCAGATGCGTACATACTTGAGCATACATAAGACTCCCCACAACTTATGCATAAGGAATATTTTACTTAATAATTTCAAGATTATTTTTAGGCAATTAAACGGACTCGAACTCGTCTCCTTTAGCTACGGGCGCATTTCCGATGAACAATCCTTCATATCAAATCTATTCAATACTTTTTCAATATAGCTCTTTTTTGATAACCGAAGAATACCTTGAGAGTGATCTCGTAGTATTTGTATACCTAATACAAAAGAGGCATTCCCAAGATCTTTCATCTCAAAATTCTTTGAGAGAAATTTCTAGTTTCATGCATGCACAAGCCTATATCACTACTAAGTGCAGTATACTCATCGACATATAAAATCGTGTGAAGATAAATTTCCTTAATTAAACTTATGATATACACAATCTTCCACCAAATTTACCTCAAAACCATTGGAGGTAATAACTTGATGAAACTTGTGATACCATTCACGGGAAGCTTGTTTGAAACCATAGATGAATTTCTTTAATTTACAAATCATCGACTTTGGATTCCCAAATACAAAGTTTTTTGGTTGTACCATATAAATAGTTTCGCCAATGTTACCATTGAGAAACGATGTCTTCACATCCATCTGATGTAGCTCTAAATCAAAATGAGCCACAAGTGACATTATAGTCCTTCCTTTTGAGTGAAACCCTTGGTGACTAAGCAAGTTTTATATCTTTCGACATTGTCATTTGAATCCCTCTTGGTTTTTAATATGCATTTACAACCAATAGGTTTCGATCCTTTAGGCAATTCAATAAGATCCCAAATGTCGTTGTCTTCCATGGATTTCATCTCATCCTTCATGGCATCAATCCACTTCAGGAGAATTAGAACTTATAAAGCTTCGCCGGGCGATCGATTGATCATCTTTCTCGCCAAGTTTACATCAACTCGTTCTTGAAGAAATATGATATAATCATCCGGAATCACACTTCTCCTTTCTGGATCTCCTTAATGGCACTTCGGTGTTGTTGAATTTGTACTATAGGTTCTTAATGAAGAACTTTATTGTTGTCTTGTGCAGAAGCATCATCTTGAACAATATCAGGTAAAATAACTTGATCAATGTTGTCTTGTGTCGGAAGAACTTCATCAAGTGTCTCACTCATAATAATATCTTAACAATGTTAGGTAAAATAGTTTGAGCATTGTCAAGAGCAATATAAGGATAAACAACAACATCAGGTATGAGAACTTGATCCTAATTGTTCTCTTGTTCTTCTTTAAAAACAACACTTCTTATGTTATCGCCCCCTCCAAACTCAACATCCTCAAAGAATCTTGCATTTCCCGTCTCAAAAAATGATCTAATAGTGGGATTATAAAACTTAAAGCCTCGAGAGCATTCGACATAACCAACAAAGTAGCAGCTAACTAGTCTTTCATTCAATTTCTTTTCATTTGGCCTATAAGGCCATGCTTGAGCTAGACAACCCTAAACATGTAAGTGCCTAATGTTAGGCTTCTTTCCAGTCCACAACTCATAAGGGCTTTAGCTATCGCCATTTGGTACCCTATTAAGAACGATTAACGCAAGATAAATGCTTCTCCCCAAAGCGATTTAGGTAAAGAAGAATGACTAATCATACTTCTCACCATGTCCTGAAGTGTTCGATTTTGTCTCTTTGCAACACCATTCATGCTAGGCTTACCCGACATTGTGTATTGCAGGACGATCCCACATTCCTTTAGGAAAATAGCGAAAGGTCTTAGATGTTGTTCTCCTGAGCCACCATATCTGCCATAGTACTCACCACCACAGTCATATTTGACAGTTTTAATCTTCTTGCCAAGTTGGACTTCAACTTCGGCTTTAAAAGACTTGAACATGTCCAAAGCTTGAGACTTCTCATGAATCAAATATAGGTACCCATACCTTGAATAGTAATCTATGAACGTAATAAAATACCGTTGACCATTCCAAGAAGTTGTGGGGAATGGTCCGCATATATCAGTATGAATTAGTTCTAAGACATTTGTACATCTATCGGGCACCTAATTTCCTTTCATTTGTTTCCCTTTAATTTACTCAATGCAAACTTGAAAATCATTATATCGAGTGAATCAAGAATCCATCCGACACAAGCCTTGAATTCCTCTCACATAGAGATATGGCCTAATCGCTTGTGTCATAACATTACGCATCCTTATCGCTTAATTTACATTTTGTACCACGATACTCAGATAGCGTGCCTCATTAAACGAGGCAACAATATCTAAATAAATAAAGTATATTGTCAGTGCATAGATAAAGAACCGAAGATCAATTACATTTGAATTTAAAGAAAGACTAAATTTCGAATTTCCAAATGAACAATAATAGCCAGATTTGTCCAATACAGAAATTGAAATCAAATTCCGTCTAAAGGACGGTACAACATAAGTTTCCTTTAAATCCAAATAAACACCAGTTTTTAATAACAACCTAAATGTCCCTATTGCCTCTACTTTCGCCATTTTTCCATCGCCCACATAGATGAATCTTTCATAATCATTTGGCGATCGGCTCCAAAGACAACCCTGTAAGGAAATACTTACATGAGTAGTAGCACCAGAATCTACCCACCAAGTATGAATAAGTACATAAGTTAAATTAACTTCAGAACAAACTAGAGTGAGAAAAATACCTTTCTTAATACGTCAAGCAACAAATTTGGGACACTCTTTCTTAAAGTGACCCTCTTTCTTATACAAATAGAAAGTGAATTCCTTATCTTGCGTCTTTCCCTTCTTCTGCTTGGATACACCTTCTGCGGTGTCTTTGTTAGAGTCTTTAGCTATCTACCTTTTCTTTTTCTGAGAAGTTAATACTAAATGAGCACTTTCTGTCTTGTCTTTCTTTATCCTTTCCTCTTCTTGCACACAATGAAAAATAAGCTCATTCAAAGTCCATTTATCCTTCTGAGTAATATAACTCACAATGAACTGACTGAATTGTGTAGGAAGAGATATAAAAACTAAACGCAAGCAAGTCATCGATAAATTGTAATCTTAAGTGCCTTTAGTTTTCTAGCAATGTTGTATATTTCCATGATGTATTCCTTATGTTCGCTCTCCTTGTTTGTGTATTTCCCCATGCCAACAAGTTTGGATCAAAGAGTAATTTGTTCTCCTGCCATTTTTAGTAAAGACTTTCTCTATATCAAGAAGAAATCTCTTAGCATTAGCACTCTCAGAGATAGATCCCCGAAACGCTTCTTGAATGGACCATTTCATAAGAATTAGACTCGAGATTGGATCGTTCCCACTTCTCAATATTAGCCTCATTGAGGTTTTCCAGAGTAGCTTAGGCTGCTCTATTCTTAATGCTAGGTCTAATTCCATACATCCGAGAACAATTTCTACGTTCTCTTTCCAAACCTTGAAATTGCTCCCATTGAGCATGGGAATTCCATTAACTTGAGCAGATAGATTTGCAGCATTAGCAAGAGCTAAGTAGAGAATAAGAAACAAATAAGCATGCTCACATAAGTTCCAAAACCAAATCAACATAATAAATTCAAATGCAAGTAAAAATCCCATTTCAAGATGTCAGGCACTCCATTAATGTCTTGTCTTTGGACATAACATTAACTCGTAATTGATGTCTTGTCGTAGTGATCAAACACTGATAATAACTAATGTCAAATAATGAATATTCCTTTGGGTATATTCATCATTCACATGTAAAACCAAATGGTCATCAAATGTTTATACTTGGTGTACATGTACATCGGTCAAATGTTAATTTTCCTTTGGGTTAATGAATATTCACATGATATGCACTACACTACCGTCTACATTTCGAATCAAATCAACTTTCGCAAGAGAGGCCACTTTGGTGACATGGTTTTATAATTAATTCAATTCAAGAATGTATAAATACATACAAGATTTGAATTTAAAATTACAATGTATATGTGTAGATATATTTAAAGGAGCATAAAAGAGTATCATGACGCTGTCCTATTTCAACCCTTAATACTTACAAAGTAGTGTAAAATAAATGCTATATATTCATTTATCCAACTGAACATGTAGCACCCATCGGCTACAACTGAAGAAATTTAATTTCAATCTGTATCATGTGATATAATATTCCTCTAACTGTCCTATTTTGTGATACGAATATTTAGTGTTCTGTAGTTATAAGCATGTTGAACAAGTCATATTCATCATGTCAATATTGATTCTTAAAATCTTTTCTAGACTCTATACACCTCTGATTTCATAGAGCCCACTTTATGGTGCTCACAACTGATTGATATTTGACTATAAAACTGGTGACTGAAATCTCACAATCACTAGTACGTATTCGGCAACCAAGTGAACATTTATTTATATGAATTTCATTAGCTACAAGCTTGAACCAATCATTCCCGGATCCTTGATCATACAATATTCAAGGTGTGAATTTCTAAAATACAGTCTCTCATTCAAAGGTTCAAAAAAATGGTTTTGTCTTAGATAAAGAGTTCTTCATTTGGAAAGAATTCCACCAAAACCTTTTTTTTTTTTAGTTTTAAATAATAATAATAACAATCAAAACTTGCAACCTGCAATAGCAACAATTGCCTAAAAAGACTTAGGGTGATTGCCTAAAGAGACTTAGGGTTCGTTACAATTACTTTCCTGAATTCATTATTTAAATATTCAAACACCAAAAGCCCATTGATGTTGATAAAATTTAAAGGTCATTCCTTAATATGTTGTAAGCGCATGTATGCGTAGCCTCCATACCAGCTCTTAAGTAAAACATAGAAAAAAACAGGCAGAAAAGGAAGCCTTGTAAAACTAAAAACTAAAAGCTGAATCCACGAAGAAGGTTCTTTATTATTTCATAATTGACTTTCAAACATTAGGAGTCTGAGTGGATGTGGACTCTCCATCCAATATCTTAGATATTATCCAAATTGAATGCAAATTATCCAAAAACCATGAACATAATCGAAATAAAGGGTAAAATATGTCCACGATTATCCAACCAGAAAATAAAACAATTCCTAATGATTAAAACACGTTGGCTCTGATATCAAATGTGGAAACCAAATTGAAACTTTACGTTGAAAATCATCACCTTGGAAACCCTAGGATCAACCATGCTTAATCATTAAGAATCATAAATTGTTCTTCTTCAAGGAAGCGTACCTGAATCCATTTTGGATGTATAATTTGAATTAGAATGGTTCTGGTCTTCCAAATCACAACGTAGTTTGAAGAGAGGGTTCCTTAGTTTCTCTTTGTTTCTTTATGAGATAATGGATCATTTCAGAAGAATGAACATACGTAGAATTTGGGGACTAAGACCCCTTTTATGATAGATAAGTGACACTTCAAAAGTGTCTTTTCTCTATTAATATTTTTATTTTTGTCCCATTATCAAAAATAAATACATTATTTCTATGAAGAAACACATTGCAGAGCTTAGTACTAAAGCACATAAAAAAACTTAAGAAAATAACTAAATTAAGCTTTATCTTTGGGTTTAGCACATAATAATCATATGAGCCCATAAATAAATTTAAATAATCCAACACTATGTGTTTCATATTTTATTTAGAAATAGGTTTATTAATATTTTTGGTATTTAGGAACAATTATAATTACTTTTAGGATGGATAGAAAAATGTGTTGTAAATAAAAAATAATCTATTTTTAGAGTACTTTTGATTTTTTTTCCCTTTTAAGGGAAAAATGTTTAGAGAGGGTTTGTTTTTATGGCTTATTTATGAAAGGAAATTCTTTTCAAACTTTGCTGCTTGATAATACTCATTTTTTGCACTTAACTTATCTTTTAATTTTTGAAATTTTCTTCTGAATAGAAAAACGAGTGGGTTTTCTTAAAAGGCCATAAATAAAATATTTAGAAAAAAATATATTTTGTTTTCATCAATCTATTTTTTTGAATTACTAATTCTATATATATATATATATAGGTGTGTGTGTGTGTGTGTGTGTGTGTGTGTGTGTGTGTGTGTGTGTGAAACCTCGAAAATCCAGAATTTACGAGGAAGGGTAGACGGTAAATTCGATTAGAAATCAATTTTTCTAGATCTTGGATGGCAGACTTCACCGTTGGAATCATCTTGAGAAATCTAGCTACCACATCGAATTTCGTCGAAGTCCGAGACAATCGGAATTTCACGTTTTTCAAGGCACTAAGAGTAGTGTGGGACACTTGGCGCATTTGAGTGGCTCGAGATGAGACAAGTGTCAAGCTGTGAGCAAGTCAAACAATGAGCTCTAAGTATGGGCTATAGGTGACATGTGGCATCATGTCATGTGGAGGGAAATCCATGGTAGATGGATAAGAGGATAAGGAAAATCCTAAGAGCCAATGAAAATTGGACATGTGACAAGTGAGAGGACAAGCTCTTGTCGTCTTAGACCAAACAGATGGGATGGGAGAAAGAAAAGGGCAGAAGAAAGAGAGGAAAAAAGAGAGTTTTAGAGAGAGAGACTTCACTTCTCTCTAAATTTCCTGACAATCGAACCGGCGGTTTCAGGCGGAGCAAGAGGAAAAGTTCATCCTCACGGCAAGGGCTTCGCATAGAGACCAGAGTTGGGGAGTTTTGACAAAAACTCCAAGAGGTAGGGGTTTTCTCCTACTTGGTTTAATCCTTGTTAGGGTCATTCAAATTGCATGGGTTGTGTGAGGCCGTGAGTGGCCGTGTGAACCATCCAAAGACTTTGGGACAATGTGCTGGAGATTCCGGGACTATTTTCGGACAGTTTGGTTGTGTTTTGAACCATGGGAAGTTTCCCTATTGTGGTAGTACACATTAACCATACTTTAGAACTGGTTTTGGGTAGGAAATGAAGGGAATTTGGTAGTGAGTCCTTTATTTAAATTGTAGCCACATCAGTGAACTTGATGTTAGGCTTTTGAATTTCTCAAATCGGACCTGTGTAGCCCAAGTTATGGTCCGTTTACCCTGAACAGTCTAGTGGAAGGGCTGCCCAAATGGGTTTGCCCGGATGGTTCCACCGGTTGGGCTTGACCCGAATGGGGTGAAATACGCCCGGATGGGTCAGCCCAGATAAGGTTCATCAACTAAGGGTCGCCATGACCTCAACTTAGGAGTCATAACTTCTTAAGTCTGAACTCTAGTTTCGAATTGTTCTTGGACTCTATGGAAAGCCCATTGAGTCAAGATTCCAGTCGTATGCCTTTGGAGGGCAGTGGATACTGAAGCTCGTCGGAAAGGGGCTCCTGGGCAGATCAGGTAGGTTGTCGAGGTAGGGCTGCCTAGTCATGTGTGACCTCCAACTTCGGAAGGTCATAACTTCTTTGTCCGAACTCCGTTTTGGGTGTTCTTGGACTCTATGGAAAGCCCATTGAGTCAGGATTCAAGCTGTATGCCTTTAGAGGGCAGTGGGTACTAGAGTTGGCTGGAAAGGAAACCCGGGAAGGTCGGGTGGTATCGAGGTAAGGCTACCTAGTAAGTGTGTGACCTCTAACTTGAGAAGGTCATAACTTTCTCGTCCGAACTCTGTTTTGGGCTCTTGAACTCTATGGAAAGCCCATTGAGTCAAGATTTGAGTTGTATGCCTGTGGAGGGCAGTGGGTACTAGAGTTGGCCGGAAAAGGGCTCCCGGTCAGGTCAGGTAGGCTGTCCAGGTAAGGCTGCCTAGTCATGTTTGACCTCCAACTTCGGAAGGTCATAACTTTCTTGTCGAACTCCGTTTTGGGTGTTCTTAAACTCTATGGAAATCCCATTGAGTCAAGATTCGAGCCGTTTGCCTATAGAGGGTAGTGGAGTGCTGAACTGGTCAGAAGGAACCAGGAGGCGGGTCGGGTAAGAATTTGTCAGGAGTAAAATTTTGCCTAGTCATGTGTGACCTCCAACTTCGGAAGGTCATAACTTTCTCGTCCGAACTCCATTTCGGGTGTTCTTGGACTCTATGGAAAGCCCATTGAGTCATGATTCCAGTTGGATTTTTTTGGAGCGGTGGAGTGCTTGGGCTAGCTGAAGGGGTCGGGTAGGTCGGTGAGATTTCGTCTGGTAAAGGCTGCCTAGTCATGTGTGACCTCAAGCCAGTCATACCTTTCTTGTCAAACTTCATTTCGGTGTTCTTAGACTCTGTGGAAATCCCATGAGTCAGGATTTCTAGCCGATGCCTGTGGAGGCAATAGGTGATCATAACCCTGCTGAAGTCTATGTTTTGCACCAAGTGTGCAGGTTGCATGGTTGTGTCAAGGTGAATAGTCGGGATATAACATGACCATTGCATGGCATGTTGTAGGCTACTGTATTGGGTATGGTATGGCTATCTATGGGAAACCATGAGAGGCTATATGGTTTAGTTCCAAAAACTTGGGATTGAAGGATAGAGGATTTCTATGACTGGTTTCACACAGCCCAAGACTGTGGTGGGTTGGGGTTTGAACTAGAAACTAAAAGTTTCTAGGTTTTTTGGTTGTTTGATGTTGTATGGATGATTAGAACCAAATTGGTTCATGTTTGTGAAGGGGCCGTGAGGTACCCGGTTGGATGGGTCCAAGATTGTGACCTGGTTGTGTGTTATTGCTTGTATGAATAACATGCAGTGTGAATGTATGTTGTATGATATATTAACATGGGTTATATATGGATGTTAATTATATGTATCAATTATAATTATCCTTGGTATGTAAATGTTCATGTAGCACTCATATATACATGTAACATGAAGGAAAATGAATTGGCATCATGCATTTCATATGCACGGGCACATCGCATGAAGTCGGGTGTAGGTGCATGGTATTGTTCATTCACCAGTGTTGGTGAATGGGTGATGAGCTCAGAAAATGGGACAAAGTCTAAGGTAGAGACTCACGAGGGTGTAAGTCCATTTAAATGGCAAGTAATGTGTGTTGGGCGAATTTGGGTGTAAGAGACCCGCGGTATCATCCGAAAAGTTTTGTAAGGGTGTAAGAGACCCGCGGTATTATCCGGAGAGTTCTGTGGTGGGTGTAAGAGACCCACGGCGTGAGCCGAAAAGTTCTGTTTCCAAAAGAAGACACACGGTCATGGTTATCATTTAGACTTCAAGTTAGGTGATAGGAGTCGGGATTGACTCGGGATTAGTTACCATTGGCAGAAGCGCCCAGGTGCTAGTGGTAGATGGGAGGCTGGTATATGTGTCCTTATTTTTACCGATGATGGTTGTCACACTTGGCATAGGCATGTGTGAGGGAGTCGGCGAGTGACTCGGGATATGGGCATGAAAACATTTCATGCATGACATATGACATTCATGTAGACATTTTACTTGGATGTTTGTTTGTTTGTGCGACCATTGCATGTGCACTTAGATGGGAGTAGCGGCTGTAGATTATTTCTCTCATGGGTTTTGCTCACCCGTCGTGGGACCCCCGCTTCCCGGGTACATGAGAGAGCGACGACTCATTCGAGTAGTGAGTACGAAAAGGCGGGTTATTGGCAGCAAAGAAGCATTTTGTAAAATATATTAGAACAATCTAGTTTTAATATATTTTGGCATGTAAAAGTGTAGAAGAGTTGTACATCAAACTCTTGAAAATTATTATAAGGAAATTATACAGGAAGAGGTCTCAATATATGAGACATGTGAGCGTGATATCGGGGCACCCAATATCCACGGTTTCCAGCGAGGTTGTGAGGTTGTCTTGGGACCCCCACCCTCATGTACAAAAGCGATGAATTTTCCTATGCCTCGCCCCCACCCAGACTTCCCTCTCCCCCTTCCTTCCACCCACCTAGGCACCCCCACACCACAAAAGAAAATTTTTTAATTTTAATTTCTCTTGTGACGATTCGTGATTATGGCCCAAAGCCTTTTAACATCACGGAGTAGTGATGTTCCAAAATAAATTTTTTTTTCAAATTTTGTTAAAGTAATTTATGTTTCAAAATAGTTCTAAAACTAATGTTTTCTTGTCACATCATCAAAACCGTAGTTAATGACTACGATTTTAAATTTTTTCAAAAAGTTAAAACCGTAGTTGATGACTAAGGCTTTAGGTTTAATGTTAAAGTCGTGGTTGTGACTACAGTTTTAAAAAAATTTGAAATCGTAATCACCAACCACAATTTTAACTTTAAGCCTAAAATCATAGTCATCAACTACGTTTTTAACTTTTTAAAAAAAATTTAAACCATAATTACCAACTTTGGTTTTGGTGAAATGACAAAAAAGCACTAGTTTAGACATTATTTTGAAACATATTATTTTGAGAATTTTTTTCTTAAAAGATCATTTTGTGACATGACTCAACATCAAGGCCCTGCAATTTGCTTTATCTTTGGTCGTAAGAGTTATTTCACCCTGACACAGTTAATCAGTGATGTAGAATTTATTTATTGAGTTTTGTACTTATCTAAGTTATTTAAAAAGAAAAAAAATTACTAAAATAAGTCGAAAATGAAAATAATGTCCAAAGTAGTGCGTCCTAGCCACATCTTTAGTAAGTGTTTTATGTAAAATCTGAGAAAAATCGATTTTTTTAAAAAAAAATGGAAAAACAGTAAATTTTTGGAATAGTATAGGTTGAAAACCTGGAAATTTTCTAGAAATGAACCTCACCGTTGGTTTCGTCTCACAAAATCTAGTTACCTAGACGAATTTCGTCAAATTCTGAGACATTTAGATTTTCACGTTTTTCAAGGTGATGAGTGTCTAGTGACTCCTAGGGACGAGATTGTTTACGAAAATCTCGAAAGTTAGGAAATGACTTGAGTTAAGTTCATGGGATATGATATGAACTTGAACTGAGACAGAATGAGTAGCTTCGGGCCAAAATAAGATCCGAATGAGGGTGGACACGTGGCACAATGTGGGCCACACATCTAAATTAAACTTAAGTTAGGACAAAAGAGACTTAGGGAAGAAAGAGGGCTCATTTATGTTGTGTACGCGGAGAAAGAGGAGAGCCAAGAGCTTCCTCCCAAGATCTACGGAGTTCCGTCGATAGGTTTTCGTCGAGCTAAGAACAAAAGTTCATCGCATTGACGAGGGGTACACGTGGGTACCTAGAAAGAAGGATTTCGTCGAAGATCCAAGAAGGGAGATTTTGGGAGATCAAAGTTGTCGGGTTTAGGAGGCTTCCTACCCGTGTGTCTACGCTTAAAGAGGTAAGGGATTCTTCTTACCTTGGCTTACTTTCAATCTTTGGGTCGGGAAAAGAGGGTTTTTCGTTTAAGGGCCTATTTGGCGAAGAAAAACAAGATTTTTCGGATTACCTTCGATGTTTCTTCGCTGGTAAACCTCGGTCGTCTGGGCGAAGGGAGTGTAAAGATCTTCTCATGGAAGATTGGTTCTTCGTCTAGGAAAAAGGAAGGTTCGCCTAGGCTCCGCCTAGGCATGGACTTGTACGCCTAGGTGAACTCGAGGACAGTGAATGTGGACTTTTTGGTCCGCCTAAGCGAGGCGTTGCTTGCCAAGGCAAAGGAAGGCTAAGCCTAGGAAAGCATGTGACTTGAAATAGTGGTCTGTTATGACCTGTTTGAGGCCGGTTTCGTGGACCGGTTTGTGATTGGTTGTGGCTTGCTCCGAGGGCCAATGTGTGACTTGATTGAGAGTGGCATTGCTTGACTAAGAGTGTCGTGTGCCGGCTCGAGTGACTTGTTTGGATGTCGATATGTGTGTTCCTAATGTATTGACATGTGATGGCGATTATATGTGCAAATGGCCGTGACATGGCTTGATTGTGAAGTGTCCTGCCCAGCCAATCGCAGTGACTTGTTTGGAAGTCAATATGAGTACTCCAATGTATTGACATGTGATGAATTAGTATGTGCAATGGCCATTACATGACTTGAGTGTGTGTGTGTCATTGCTTGAACATAGAATGACATGTTGCATGTGAATGTTCATATATGCTTGTAAGATATATTGACATGAATGAAATGATGTATGGAAGTCATTTGCAAGTGATGTGTGACACCCCAAAACCCGAGGGTCCCATTAACCACCGTCAACCTGCAGAAACTTGTGTCTCATATCATGAGACCCATACATGAGTAAAATGACCCAATCGGGCCCATTATCCATACTTGTCCATACAGTTACAAAACCATACATTTCTATGGATCCAAGAGTTATTACATCCTCTTAATACAAAGCATTTATTAAAACTGATTCGTTATAATATATACACAAGAAACATGATTCAAGGCCTGATCAGAGCCTGCTTCATAATCTCGGCCTCTAAGAGGCCCATTTGTTTGCTGCACCTGTAGTACTGAAAGGGGGGTCCTACGACGGAGTGAGCTAACGCCTAGTAGAGATAAATCCTACAAGGGCTACTCCCCACCTAGGTGCACATGCAAATGATCAATTCACAGTCACACAAACAATCAATCCGTGAAGAAAAGTTTTCCTATCATGGAAAGAAAACTACATGCATGTATGAAGCGACCTCTCCATACTTGTATGCAGAGTCAACCTCGACCACCACCCGATGCAAGTGCGATGGGAAATCAATCTTAGGAGTCGATCCGACTCCCCATCTCTAACCCGTAGTCTATACGATATTTATTTAATCGTTTCGTGTCTTTTTGGGCAACAGAACTTTCCAGGGTCTCACCGCGGGTCTCTTACACCCTCCGATATTTTTCAAGCTTTCACTAATGGATCTGTTTGTCCTAACCCCGGGTTTCGAATTTTCACGAGGGGAGTGTCTATCCTACTTGCTCTGTGATACTATTCATTTCCCATTTTCATTTAACACTGTGGAACTCAATTGGACTTCATCCCATTCCCAAGCCCACACAATTCAACACCAGACGCAGTGCCAAATCAGTACCATGTACACACACCCATGTAATTCGATGTTACCGCACACCAATACAATGCAATTTGTGCCACTACACTCAAACCCATGACCAATGTATGAAGACCTCTACATGAAAATTCTACACCGTACACTGTGTGTGCCATGAACACTTATGTCTAATGCACACAACAATTCATATATTCTATTCAACATCAACATACACGCAATCATGTTAATATTCCACACATTCATATTCAATGCATCCCACAAGCATGCATCTCCACAATTCCCTTCAATTAAGCAATTGTAACCTGACTCACACACACAGGCTGAGAGTCGTGATATATAGGTCCCCTGACACGGGGCAGTTTAAGCAAGTCCATATTCAAGCCAACACATACAGTCCCAATTATTTGGAACACACACCAAAGACATCATGTCATCTCTTAACCAAGAGATAGCAATTTAATCCACAATTCACAATGCTTTAGATTCAAGCCTCATACCATCACAATGGGGTGTAGAGATTAACCCATAAAGTCACAAAATTTATGAATTAAAACCGATACAAAAGCAAGGAGAACAGTGTTGGAAAAACTGTTTTTAAACAGGACTACTCAGTTTTCAAACAGGACCAAAAACTATCTGAACATAGTCCCCCCTTTGAATGAATTTTTGAGTCCAAAAGAGTCGGAATTTGGACATACATATTTCAAGGAGATATGTTTGCCTCTAAGTCTAGTTTACCCAACAACTAGAATCACTCAATTCGAATGAGTGATGGCCAAGTTATGGCCAAAACACAGTCATGGGGTCGAAGGAAAAAAAAATTGGACAGCATCTTAATTAAAAAACACAACATTTACCTTATACAGAAAATCTCCTCCATTGAGGGTCACAACCATACTCAACCAAATGCCATTTCCATGGCCCCAAGTAATGAATAAACCAAATAGGAGAGATCCCTTACCTCTTGTAGTGTGTGGGATCAAGTCCTTGATCCTTCAACCTTGCAACAATGGAGGTTTTGGCTCCTCCTCCTTTTCCTGCCTTCCTTTCTTTCTTTCTTTCTCAGTTTTCTGGTTCCTTCTCTTTCCTCAGCCACGAATTTGACCTTGCTTGACAGCAAACCCCTCTGCTCTCCCTCGGTTCATGAATTGTTTCTAACCCTCCTGATGCTTGATTCATTCCAGCACAAACCACTAAGCCTAGACATGTTCTCAAACATGCGACGCATGGCCTAAGTTAAGGCATGTGTCACTCGTAAAACTCATCCCAACATAATGCGTGCGTTCACAAGGGTATGACACTTAGCCCGCCATATTTGAGAGTGTCTCCCGAAATTACAAGTGCCACATAACACCCACGTGGTTGGCCGGTTAAAGTCTCGAAATCATTAGCTTGAGCTATCTTGAAATTCAACGTAGTTTGTCTGGTTCAACTAGATTTCGCGAGATGATTCTAACTGCGTGATCCGTTTCGTCAAGCAAGATCTAGAGAAATTTCTAGGGTTTTGCCTGTACTGTCCTGGCAAGAATTACCGATTCGCTCCTTTTCGAAAAAAAATATGTTTTTTCTCGGGCTTCACATTCTTCCCCCCTTAAAAGAATTTCATCCCGAAATTCCCGCATACATACACACAATCAAACACATGCATATGTGACAATCATTTAAAACATTAATGACTAAGCACTTTCCCGGAGTCGACAAGAAGGATGGTTAGTGCATGGTGTCCTTCGCTCCATGTCATCTCACGACTCCTCGATGCTACCACAACACCTTCACAAGCCTCACAGTCTTGCCACACAAAACCTGCTCTTGGCTATCCATGATACACACTGGTCCCTCCTCGAAGGTCCCATCCGCATCAACATGACTCGCCCCGATCCATTATGGTCGAATGCAGGTGTATACGGAGCATAGAGACATGAAACACCTCATGAATGCTAGACAAACTCGACGGCAACGCTAACCGATAAGCAACTGCGCCCACCCTCTCGAGTACCTCGAAGGGTCCAATGTACCTCGGCGACAACTTCCCTCGCTTTCCGAACCTGATCACTCCTCTCTTAGGCATCACCCTTGAGAAAGACAGATCACCAGCCTCAGGCTCTAGAGTGCGTGCGTCGGTATATCAACGTAACTCTTCTGTCGACTTTGAGCAGTAAGAAGACGCTTCCAGATCATACCTACCTTCTTCGAGGTGTCTCTAATCAAATCTGGACCAGTAATGGAGCTCTCTCCTACCTCTGTTCAACATATCGATGATCGACATGGCCTCCCATAGAGAGCCTCATAGGGCGCCATCTGAATACTCGCCTGATAACTGTTATTGTAGGCGAACTCTACTAAGGGCATGTGCTCTTCTCGGCTACCTTTGAGATCTAGGACGCATGCTCACAGCATGTCCTCTACAACTGAATAATTAAAGCTTTGATTAACCATCCAGGTTAGGATGAAAAATTTGTACTCATCGGCATTTGTGTCCCACGTAGCCTTACGAAAACTCTTCCAAATTGGCCAAAAATGCTTAGGGATCTCGATCCGATACTATAGAAGATAGCATTCCACCGCGGCAGTACTACCTACGGTATATACAGCACGGGAATTCCTCTAGTGTGAAGGTCATCCGCACAACGAGAAAATGTCTGCGGAGCTTGGTGAGTCGGTCCCTTTATAACCAACACTTAGCGTCGTAGCCATGATATGCGTGAGTGAGTCACAAAGTCCATCGTGATGTGCTCCCACTTCCACTCTACTATCCCCAATGGCTGGAGTAGCTCTGTTGGCCTCTGGTGCTCAGCCTTGACTTGCTGGCACGTGAGACACTGTCGGACAAAGTCCCCGACATGTCTCTTCATCCCGATCCAGTAATATTGGCGACGAAGGTCACGATACATCTTCGTGCCACCTGGATGTACAACGAATCGGGAGCAATGGAACTCCTTGAGGATCTCCTCCCTCAAAATCCATGTTGGGGACCTGCGATCCCCCTAAGCCCAGAAGACTACCATCTATGTGGATGGCCCAGCCTTCATTCGTTGTACCTAATTGTACTCGATCCTTGATGGACATTAGCTCTGCGTCCTACCCCTAGGACCTATCACTCTGCTTAGTAGAGACGGCGTAACCATCAGACTCCCCAAGGTACCCTGAGCTTGCTCATCGTAATGAAGTTTGAACTGTCCCACTATCTCGAGCATCTGCCACTCCCGAGAAGCTATACTAGCCAATACTCCCCGTGACTTCCAGCTAAGTGCATCAACCACCACATTTGCCTTACCGAGATGGTCATGCCAAGTGAAGTTGTAATCCTCCGAACTACATCCACTATTTGCCTCATGTTGAGTTCTCGCTGCGTGAAGATGTATTTCAAACTTTTGTGGTCTGAAAACACCTTGAACTACTCACCATACAGATAATGACGCCAAGCCTTCAAGGCAAAGACAATGGCCGCCAACTCCATATCGTGTGTAGGGTAATTCTGCTCGTGATTCTTCAACTACCAAGAACCATTAGCCACAACTTTTCCAAACTGCATCAGAACACATCCCAGTCCGTCCTTCAAAGCATCACAGTACACTATGTACCTCTGTCCCCTTTTCGGGACTATCAGAACAGGAGCTAAAGTAAACCTCCTTTTCAATTCTTGGAAAGCTCGCTCACATGAGTCATCCCACACAAACTTGACCTCCTTCCGAGTCAATCTTGTCATAGGAGCTGCTAGCCGAGAGAAATCCTCTATAAACCTCTTATAATACCTTGCCAATCCCAAGAAACTGCGTATCTTGAAGACTGACTTCGGTCTCTCCCAACTCATCATAGCCTCAACCTTCCCAGGGAGTCCATTGGCCTGCACAAGGCGCACCACGTGTCGAAACCACGCCTCGATGGTAAAACTCGCACTTGCGAACTTGGCATACAAAGCGATGATCTCAAAAGTTGTAGTACGATTCTCAAGTGATCCTCATACCACCTCCAGGCTAGGAGTAGATCAGGATGTCATCGCAAAGACCATAAGCTGATCTAAATGAAGTTTGAACGCCTATTCATGAGATCCATGAATGCTGTCGGTGCATTAGTCGATCGAGGGCATCGCCGTGGCTTCAGAAGTGCCCATACCACGTCACGAGCTTATTTGTCTTAGGGATATGCGCTGCTCTAACTCTCAAGCTGATGGTAACGGCCTTGAGCGTCTATCTTAGGTAGACGCCCCCTCTTGATCAAACAAGTCATAATCCTCGGTAATGAATCACGATTCTTGATTGTGACCTGTTTAGCCCATGCATGTCGATCGCGTAGTGAAGGGTCTTATCCTTCTTCTTACTTAAATAGAAGCAGAGCACCCCATGGTGAAGTGCTCGGTCTAATGAAACCGGCGCGCGATAACTCACGTATGCGGACCTTGAGCTCTTAGCTCAGCAGCGCCATTCAATGTGAAGTCATAGAAATGGGCGACGTCTTGAAGGATGCGACTCAATGCGGAGAGTACATCATAGCGGAGGTAATCTACGGTAGCTCGTCCCAGAAAAAACATCCTCGTCTTTCGCAAACCACCAAGGTAGACTCATATCGTCACCTCGTCCTCTAGGGTAAGGCTAGCTAATGACCGTCAAGCGCCCATGCCATCGTGAATCGTACATGGTATGGGGTGAAACGTGTCTTATTCCCCTAAACACGACCTGATGCCGTCGCGTGTGTGGCGGTGGCTCTCCTCTGATCACAATGTAAGCAGCCTTATGTGCCGTCAACCGGTCCATCGAAGGATGACCTCGAACTCGACATGTCCATGACCGAGGTCCATAGTGAGTAGAATCCCGAGGATCTCTAACTAACATCCCAGCCTTATCGGTCAGTTCGCCATAGTCCTGGGGAGAACTCACATGCAGTGGCTCATCTAAGGTCTCAACCTCTGAGCCCAATACTCTCACACAAGATGCAGTAATAAAGGAATGCGATGCACCTTAGTCAAATAACACTTACCTAGAGGCGAAAGAGTAGAAACATACTGAATCAGGCGATCTTTGCCTTAGTCTGGCAGATATGATTGTAGACACGCTGCTGAGTCCCCGAAGTCGGCCACATGCCTCTTCCCTCGACCTCGACCCATACTGCGGCCCCTGCAGTGTACGTGGAAACACACCCAGATGTTCGTGTCTACGAAGCGATACCTATTCCCACTGGCCGTCTTGGGGTAAGGGGGAATATATTGAGTCGTCTCATGTCCCACTGATGATCGGGATTGTGGTGTCCACGATCACGAAACCCACATCTGAGACAGTTCCGTCTCATGTGTCCCAACTGATGGTAGTGGAAACATGTCATCACTTGGCTTGTTGATAACCCGGACACAGCTTTGGCCTGATGTGACGACCCCACCCCTGAAACCCTCGTGGAATAGAAGTCCTCTGCTTCTTTCCCGAGCCTGAAGAAGAAGCTTGGTTCCCCCTCTTCTTATCACTGGCACCCACATCCTGGATGCTACAAGCGTCATCTACCTCTCACTCAATGATCAAGGCTGTATTGACCATCGAGTCCATATCTAGTAGGTTATGTCCTATTATCTTGCCTCGGATGGACAACTTTAGCCCATCCTCGAACTTCCTGACCTTGGCCACGTTAGTGGCCACATAATCATCCTCGAAACGTGCCAACTCTATGAATCCGCTACGCACTTCAATACGCCATCGCCCTCGTCTTCGCCTCAAGGAACTTCTGCCTTCGCGTATGCCCAGCGTGGGGTTTAAAAATTACTTCCCCATGAATAGTTCGCGAAAAATCATCCTTACGCGCTCTCCAAGTCCTGAAGTCGTGGACCCACTCCCCACCGTGATCTGGGACTCACCTCAAGCTAAAATGAAGCCAACCGAAAGTAGTATCCGAGGTGATCTCCATAGCTCGGAGAATCCTCTCAATCTAACGGAACCAATGGTCGGCAACCATCGGGTCCCCTCCTCCCGTGAACATTAGAGGATGATGTGCCTTGAACCTCTGGAGGTTACTGGCACCTCCCTGACCTTTAGCTGCATTAGCCTGTGTAGTAGTGGCTATCGCAACACCCATAGCCTCTATGAAGGCCTGTTGATCAAAAACAGGTGGCGGTCGACCATCGCCCCATGGATGACCTCTACGCCCTCGTCCTCTACTTTCCATCTACAAAAGTCAAACAACAAGTTTAGAATCATTTTTGTGTCCTACTATTAGCGCACAAGCCAACCAATAATAGACCTAATATCCCGAACCATCCGTTCATTTCCCGAACTCCTAAGGTTACGTTTCTTAACCCTAGTGTTCACATTACATATATAAATCCTACCACATATATAATTCATGCAACTTGTAACACACAATCACCGCAATCACGCATTGTAAAACCTGAGAAAATTCTAATTTTCTAAAAATTAGTAAAATGGTAATTTCGGTCAAAATCTGTAATTTTTCTAGATCTCGGATGATGAAACGGACTTCACCGTTGGAATCGTCTCACGAAATCTAGCTACCACATCGAATTTCGTTGAATTCTGAGATAGTCGGAATTTCACATTTTTCGAGGCATGGAGAGGAGTGCGAGACACTTGGCACTTTATGAGTGGCTCAAGAGGTGCCACGTGTCCTGGGCAAAATGGGTCAAACAATGAGCCAAGTGGGGCTCACATGAGACACATGGCATCATGCCATTGGAGGAAAATCCATGGTAGATGGATAAGGGATAAGGTAATCCAAATGAGCCAATAGTAGGCTGACATGTGGCAAGAGGAGTACTCTCCCACTTGACCAACTTGACCCAACCGATTGAGTGGGGGAAGAGAGAGAGAAAGGAAAAGGAGAGAAAAGAGAGGGATTTTAGATAGAGAAGCTCTACCTTCTCTCTAGATTTCCTGGTGATGATGGTCCGGCAAACTCTGGCAAGGCAAGAAGCAAAGTTGGTCCCCACTGCAAGAGCTACGTGTGGGTAGCTTCCAGATTGGGAGTTTCAAAAACTCCCCGGAGGTAGGGGTTCTTTCTCCTACTTTGGTTATTTTGTCTTAAGAGCCATTCAAAATGGAATGGATAGTATGAGGTCGTGGAGCGGCCGCTTGATCAACCTCCTGAAACCCGACCGACGCTGGAAATTTACGGACCAACTTCTGGACGTCTCGTGATCGATTTGACGGACTGAAATGGTCCTTGTATGCTATTGTTGAATGTTATTACTTGATGTTTGAATAACATGCAAATTGTGTGTTGATATATTATTTCTATGTTTGAATAACATGTTGTGTGTAAATTTTGTTAATATATGCATTCTTGATATATTATGTATTATATGGAAATGGCATAATGCATTTCATATGCACCGGGCACCTTAGAATAAGAGGTGCGAGTGCATGACAAATAAAATCGTAAGGTTTGTCCAAACAATGATTTTTTTTTGTAAACTTATTCAAATAGAATTTTACTTCCGAAAAGTTTGCTCAAGCACTTGTTAAAGAATCGTCAACACCACGTCGAGAGGCCCATGAATTGTTTCGAGAGTTACTCAACAAATCACCCTGAGGATTGTCCAAACGTATTTATATCTGAGGGTTGCCCAGCCAAATAAAACAAATATTTTTGTTTTTGGAAATCCATTTTCATGTATACAACATGTGTAGGAGTCAGAGACCTCGAGGCATGGGAATTGCATAGACATTCGAGTAGGAATCATGAATTCACTTGAATGTGTGTGTTTTCCATTGCATGAGCACTTAGGTGGGGAGTAACCCTTGTAGGAGATTATCACTACTTTGCTCACCCTGTCGAGGGAAAAAAATTATTTCAGGTACTGAAGGTTCACCCGACGGACGATCCGAGGTCTTGGGGAATAAGAATGGGCCATATATGGCCTTGTTATGTATTTGTAAAAAATATGGGTAAAAGACCCGCTTTTTTGGATAATTTGTAATAAAAAAAAATAGTAAATTAACTCCTTTTTGTATAAAGTATACACTTTGGTGAGTATGGATGTATGGGCCGACGTGGCCATTTTTACTCATGTATGGGTCTCATGATATGAGACACACAGTTTCCGCAGGTCGACTGGTAAGACACTCGGGATTTGGGGCGCTACATGCACATACAACTCGCCATACACAACAAAACACACAATGCATGCTGTGATCTAATCCTGTCTCGTGGACTCCTAGGTAACCTCCTACCTAGTGTGAAACCCTGGGAAAATCCTAATTTTCTCAAAAATGGTAAAATGGTAATTTCGGTCAAAATCAGGAATTTTTCTAGATCTCGAATGATGAAATGTACTTCACAGTTGGAATCGTCTCGCGAAATCTAGCTACCACGCCGAATTTGGACGACCTCGAGACAATCGTTTTCACGCTTTTGAGGCAATCCAGTACATGACACTTGGCACATTTTGAGTGGCTCAAGTGTGCCACGTGTCAGGTGCAGATTTAGTCAAACAAGGAGAGCAAAGTGGGGCCTATGTGGACATGTGGCATCTCCTAATTGGATGGAAATCTAAAGTAGGTGGATAAGGATATGTGTGTAATCCCATGGTCACAGAAGATTGACATGCGTGCAAGAGAGACAATTCCTTTCGACCAAGTCGACTCAACTGGGCCAGGAGGGGGAAGGAGCAAAACCGTGGAAATAGAGAGAAAGAGTGGGATTTCTAGAGAGAAGCCTCACCTTCCTAGAATCTCCCTGATCGACCGTTTGCTTCGGCGAGGCAAGAAGCAAAGTTGCTCCCCATGGCAAGAGCTACGCTGGCACTCTGGGCTTTGCGGAGTTTCGACAACTCCCGAGGTGTGGGTTTTCTCCTACTTGATTTAATCCCCTTACTTAAGAGCTATGTTAATGATTTTGATTTATATGAGTGTGCTGCAGTGACTGCTTGATCGCCCCAAAATTTTGGAACCAGTGCCGAAATTTAGGATCGCTTGGTAGTCCCAGATTTCATTTTTAATCTGCTATCGTCCATATGTGCTGCTTGCGCATTAAATTGTGGTTGGAGTTTTTAAAATGAAATGGCCGTGAGTTTCTGGCCCTCCGGTTGGAGCCGAATGCCGAATTTTTGGACAACCCACACAATCGTTGGGGGACTGCTAAAAATCCCGATTCGCTTGGACCTAAAATAACCATGCATTATTAAGGCAGCTTGCTTAAAATGAATGGCTTGAATTGTGTGGAAAATATGCTAATGCATGAAATAAATGTGTTAACATGATGTTGAATTATATAAAAATATAATTGTGTGTGAGCCATGGGAAATTAAATTATTTATTAGCCCATGTGAGCTAATTGTGATGTTATTGCTATGAATAAATAACATGTGGTTAGTATGTGAATTATGTTAATGTATGCATGATATATATATTGGCATGTGTTGATGAAATGGCATATTATTTCATATGTAATCAAGCAAACTTAGTCAATAGGTGTGAGTGCATGACATGAAAGAAAAGAAAAGGAAAATGGTCAGGAAGGGAATTGCGGAAATATTTTTCAAGTAACGTCGGAGAGTCATTCAACAACATCTCTGAGTAAGGACCCATGATCAAGCTGAGGATTACCCAAGAATTCGCCTTGAGGGTTGTCTAATAGATTTTGATCGAAACTCTATAGTATGTTCTTTCAAGAACAAAAACCTTGTTTTGAAAATAAATATTTTCTCACATTTGACTTAGCATGCTCAGAGCTCATGTGAGGCTCGGCAGCGAAAGGTGAGTCACATTCTCATCCATAGCATGTAGACATTCAAGTAGGATCATGTATTTCCTTGAATGTGTTTGGTTGCCATTACATGTGCACTTAGGTGGGGAGTAACCCATGTAGGAGATTATCACTACTGGGCATTGCTCACCCTGTCGAGGGAAAATTATTTAAGGAACAAGGAGTGTTCAGGAAGAAGGCGCTCATTAGAGACCACTTTGAGAGCTAAGCTTCCACTTGTGGTTTTTGTGCATACATTTTGTAAAAACATGTATTAGAATTTTAAATTTAATATATATTTGTATTAAGAGTGATGTAACAACTTCTTGAAACTATGGTAATATAGTCGATCAGATTTTGGTGAGTATGATGTGTAAAGCCAATGTAATATTTTTATTTCATGATGGGTCTCAGCCACAAGATATACTGTAAGTTTTTCCGAAGAAGCGATGCGGGTCGAACTGGACCCCCGCCATTTGGGGAGTCACACCTAGACCTTGATACCAAACTATGATTTGGATATCAATTTCCGAGCACTAGGTAACTCTAACTCAAGCTCCAACACCAAACTATACCAAGTTGTGATGCTCCTACACATTAACAGCATGTCCTAGACCCATGCCCCACCAAGCCCTAGGTATTCATATACCTAAGCTCTGATACCAAGCTATGACACCCTAAAACCCGAGGGTCTTGTTGACCACCGTAAACCCTCGTTAAAACTGCGGTGTCTCAAGGGTCGTATATCCATACATGAGTAAATGACCAAATCTTGGGGCCCATTATCCATACTCGTCCATACAGTTACAAAACCACACATTTCTATGGATCCAAGAGTTATTACATCGCTCTTAATACAAAACAATTATTAAAACTAATATATACACAAAACATGATTCAATGCCACAGTCCGACTTGCTTCATAATCCCTACTAAGGAGCTGCCTTCTCCGCACCCCGTCCCAGTACCGAAAAGGTCCCACGACGGGGTGGGCTAACGCCTAGTAGAGATAAATCCTACAAGGGCTACTCCCCACCTAGGTGCACATGCAAATGATCAATTCACAGTCACACAAACAACCAATCCGTGCAGACATGTTATCTTATCATGGAAAGAAAACTATATGCATGTATGAGATGACACTCTACATGCCCCATGTACCGAGTCAACCTCCGACCCACCACCCAATGCAAGTGCCAATGGGAAATCAATACTGAGTCAGTCCAAACTCCCATCTCACAACACATAGTCTATGCGATATTTATTTAATCATTTGCGGTCTGGGGCAATAGAACCTTCTGTGGTCTCATCGCGGCCCTTACACCCTCCGACATTTTTTCGAAGCCACCTACTTTGATACCCCTCGCCTAATCGTGTTTTCGTGCTTTTCACCCGGGAGGGGGTGTCTATCCCCACGCCACGCCTCGACACTATTCGCTTCCCATTTTCATTTAACAATTTGAACCCACCGACTTAGTCCCATTACTAATTCCCACAATTCAACACTGCATTTAAGCAAATCGGTAGACATGTACACACACCAAGGACAAGGTGAGCATTCTAAGACACCAATGTTATGCAATTTGTGCGACTGCAAGATTTCAAACCCATGACCAATGTATAAAGACCCTACATGACATTCCTTTACAATCGCACACTATGTGTGTGTGCTTATACCACTGCCATGTCTAATGCACAATAACACTTCATATATTCTATTCAACATCAACATACATGCGCCATGTTAATATTCCTTATCACATTCATATTCAATGCATCACACAAGCATGCATCTCACAATTCCTAACTTCAATTAAGCGATTTAATGACACAACTCACACACCCAGGCTGAGTCATGATATATCAGTCCCACAACCTACAAGACAGTGCCAAGCAAGTCCATATTCAAGCCAACACATACAGTCCTAATTATTTGGAACACACACCAGAGACATCATGTCATCTCTTAACCAAGAGATGGCAATTTAATCCACAATTCACAATGGCTTTAGATTCAAGCCTCATACCATCACAATGGGCGGTGAGATTAACCCTGGGGAAAGTCACAAAAATTTATGAATTAAAACCATACAAAAGAGGTGGAGTAAACAGTGTTGAAAACACTATTTTTAAACAAAAACTTCTCACTTTCAAACGTAACTAGAAAACCGTTCAACATACTTTTGAATGAATTTTTGAGTCCAAAAAAGTCGGAATTTGGACATACATATTTCAGAGTGAGATATGTTTCATTTCTAAAGCCTGGGCCAATCTTAAACTAGAATCACTCAATTTGAATGAGTGATGGCCAAGTTATGGCCAAACACAAATAAGGGTCGAAGGAAAAACCGACAAAGACTAACCAAAAACACAAGATTTACCCTATGTCGTAAAAATCTCCTCCATCGGTGGGTCACAACATACTTCAACCAAAATGCCATTTTCATGGCTCCCAAGGCTGAATAAAACCAAATAGGAGAGATCCTCAATTTTTTGTAGTGTGTGGATCAAGTCCTTGATCCTTCACCTTGCAAACAATGAGGCTTTCGCCCTCCTTTTCCTTCCTTCCTTTCTTTCTTTCTTCTCGCTTCTCGGTTCCTTCCTCCTTCCTCGCCCCATGAACCGACTCCGCCTCAGCCAAAGAAACCCCCTCCTCTCCGCCCATGAAGTCTGTTCTAGCCCCTCACAATGCTTGATTCATTCTGGAACACAAACCACTAGTTTTGTGATATGTTCTCAAACATGCATGACAAATGGTTTGGTTAAGGTACGCGCCACTACGCCAAAACCTGTCCCACTATAATGCATGCGTTCACAAGGGCATGACACTTGGCCCACCCACGTGCCAAGTGTCTCCCATGCAAGTGCCACATGGCACCCCATGGTTGGCCCGTTTCGTCTCGAAATGCGTGAAAAATCGACTGTCTCGGAATTCGACACAGTTTGTCTGGTTCAACTAGATTTCACAAGATGATTCTAACGGCGTGATCCGTTTCGTCATCCAAGATCTAGAGAAATTTCTTGGGTTTTGCCTATACTGTCCTGGCAAGAATTACCGATTCGCTCCTTTTTACAAAAATACGTTTTCCCGACTTCTCAATATGACGTGATCACCATGACAATCCTGCAAGTGGTGGATTGTGTCAGTCTATGTAAAGATTCATTATGCATGTGACATGATATAACATGCAATGACTAATTGCATTGCATATGCATGAAGACATCGCATTAAATGGGTGTGAGTGCATGGTTGATGAATCGACATTACGCTGGTGTTTGATCATGCCTTGCAATGGGACAACGTCCAACATAGTCGCACAGTTGAATAAAGCGGTGAAGAAAATATGTGTCGGGTATCAACAAGCACGGATAGAACCCCCCTCAGGTGAAAGACCAACCAATTATGGTCAGACATAGTCCCCAACGGTGAAAGGTCGTAAAAGTGTCTAGGTTTGCTAAGCCTATGGTGTGACAACAAAAATTCGTTACCCAAAAAAAGGCACATGGTTTTGAATATAAAATGATCATTGAGGTGTATCATCCAAAAAGATTTTGGTTTATAAACAAATGAAATTTGTTTTTTAAATGATCATTGGATTTCATCTAGAATGACGGTTTATCAAGCATAGCTTACGGCAGTATGGAGCTCAGAAGTGACTTTGAGCATGGTACACATCGAGTCTCATCTCATTTCATGGTACGGCACGTAGACTAAATTCTAGAATTAGCATGTTCTTTATTGGAATGTTGATGAAATGTTGTGTGAACATTACATGTGTGCACTTAGGCTGAGTATCCCTCAGAGAGATCTCGGTCAAGTATGGCTCACCCTTTATGGACAACATTTCAGCAGGGAAAATGCAACACCAAAGAACTACTTTCAATCGAGGACGTGTTCTCGTGAAGAAAGTTCCACATGTGGCCTGATGAATCCTTTGTAAAGTGCTTGGAACAAAACTAGTTCTAGTATGTATTTTTGTATAAAGAATTGTAATTAAATTTTTTTCGACTTTGCCAATATAGTTCAAGTTTGTACTTAATGGTAAAGTAGGTCATGATCGAACTCTTCCCATCGCTTTTAAGTGTAATATTCACATATTTTCAACTTAAATTTGGATGAATGGATCTCAAGAAAGGGATCGACAGGTGTGTCTGGTGCAACTCGGTATTATTAAAGTACTGGTACCCGTTATACCAAGGCTTAGGTGGGCGATGACCTAAGGTAATAGGTTGATGGTCAGTCAACTAGACCGCCTGAAGCTAAAGTCGACTTATGTTTTCCAAGTAAGCAGCTGTTTGATATTTCATATCCAAATTTCTCAATAATGCTTGATTGAATACTAGATGTTGACAATGTGAACTACGCCTTAATCGTTGCCTTCATGTAGCAACCAAGTTAGAGTTTAATTGTTGATGGTCCCAATTCAAGCAAGGATTGACACATTTATGTGGATCATTATACTTATTGATTGCAAATAAATTACAACCACAGCATGAAGCTTCCATGGACATTAACATTCTTCGGCCTTCTTACATCTTAACACTAGCAATTTTTTTGAAGATGAAACAACCACATACTATTAGTGTGCATTAATAGAGTACAACTTAATAGCATCTTACAAAGCAGTGTTGAAATTAAAAACTTGGCCAACTACAAATTCTCTACTTGATTTTCCAAGACAGGACCCATGGAGTCCAAATAATTTAAAATAATGAGTCATCAAAGCTTTCACATTTTTAAACCGAGATCATAGATACTAAACAGAACACTACCCGTGCCACGAAAGAGTGTATCGAATCAACAAATTTATATCCTAAGTCTTCTACCGTCGTAGCAAAACCAATGCAAGATAGTGGCTCTGTGGTCAAACACAAAGGATGGGTTTTCTTCAGACAAATGATTTGTAGTGATTCAAAAATGGTGAATTTCATTTGGATTTTTAGGTTTGGGTAAAAACAAGAGGTTTTTGTTTAAAACCGAAAAATACAAAACAAGTTAAATGTAAAATAACCCCTCAAGTGTTGCCACTGGGTTTATGGTTTAAGGCAACAACATAGACCCCTGTATTTTTCTCCACGTTGAGGAGGATGACATATAGTCATCTCTCGAACCCGATCTTCTCATTTAACTTTAAAAACTTAAACTTAATAATTTTCCTTCTTTTGATAGAAAGCATTTATTTAGCATTTATGGTTCCTACGTTGAAAACGCGTGTCTCAAAACCCAATTCAAGAATCATCAGAGACAACTAACTAGGCATCGTGAATCTAGTAGCATCTACTGAACCCAGCAAAAGCTTACAAATACACATTAGGAGAGTTATTGTTAAGAGATTTTAACCTAAAAGTTGAAATCCAAATTTCGTAACCTACCTCCAGTGGCTCGTAAAGGGCAACTAATGGATATAAGTGTATCTAAAGCTAAGAATACACTGAACCCTAAAAGCTTGCCAAGTATTGGCCAAAGAAAGTACATCAAAAAGCTTTAAACCTAGAGTTGCAAATTTGGGAACCAAATGTTAACCGGGCCGCATGAAACAGGGGAACCAAAAAGTTTACCTTAAAACCATCGCTCGCAGCCCTCCCCTCTTCAGAGGAGAGGTCTAAGCCAACCATCCTCTGAGTTGTCATCCCCGCAGGAGTGTTTAAGTAAACGAGAAAGGAGAGAAAAGGAAAGAAAATGGGAGAAAAGAGGAAGCAACGGCGAAACTGCCTCCCGCTCACTGTATTGCCGAAGCGAAGTTGATTTGAGTTTGTACAGACTGAGGCTTATATAAGTGCTCAGTGTATATGAAATTACCAAAAAAAACCAAAACAAAAGCTATTACAAGGGTTAAAATAGGAAGAAACAAAAAAATGTAACAAAAAAACTGAGGCGTGAAATGCAGAGAATAGGCCGGCCGGAGGAATACAGGTGCGTGATGAACAAATACAAGCAGATGCACACTCAGAGGGAACCAATTTCGCAGGTGCTCCAATTTTCTCTGTTTTTTTCTATTCTTTCTTCTTGGTTTCTGATCTAAAAAGCTAAGTTTGACTCAAATTCTTCGTGCTTGGATCGACTCAACAATTTCGGCATAATTAGCTAGCAAAACCTGCAAAATTAGCCACAAAATGTGATCAGTAGAATAGTAGAGACCTTAATGTGCAAATCGGGCTAATTAGAATGATTAGTACACAAAAAGCACTCAAAACCTGAAATAAACATGGTTCAAAATAGCACTTTTTGGGCACTAATCACACCCCCAACTCCATTAAGTTAGTCCCTTAGCAATGAAAGAAAGAAAGAAAGAGAGAGCATACAAAACGATAAAAATTATGTTACAAAAGGTTGCGCTCAAAAGGTCAGTGGAAGAAGTAATGCCTAACCCTCAATGAAAATTACCAAATCCGCTTAATAACTATCTCGAGAGTGAATGCCATACAAAAATTGAGTATCAAAGAGCCTCCTTCGTGACTCAACCAGAACTTCCACCAAAATTCCAAGTGTTTTTAGGCGATCGCTTGCACCAATAAGCTGCAAAGCTACTTACCCCCCAACCAAACTACTGCCAATGCCTTAGACTGTTAACCAACCTAAATAGATTCAATTCCACACTTATTTCTCACTTCTATTACATTGTAGGGTGCAATTCTGAAAACTCGACTTCACCAAAGTCCGTGTAACGGGGATCCACTGATGACTCCCAACCAACTAAGGTTTAGGCATCAAAGCCGATCTTTCAAATCCACAAACTCTACAGGTTTCACCCTCGTCTTTTGAATGATTTCAAAATTCAAACACCTATGAATCCTGCTAAACTCCACCCGTCTGACCCATGTAGCGAGTTAATAAAGTCTGGGTGACTCCAACCGCTGGCTTAGGCACCAGTTTTAAAGCGCTTACGCCATATGCCCCTCAGACCGTGCTCGGGTTTCAAGACAAAGCGTCGTGGCTTTACTTATCTCTTTTTCTATTTCTTTGTCTTTTCTTTTTCGAAGACACATCGGGCCTTCATTCTCGGGGAACTATAACCTATTATGGGCTGTCAAACAAAGCTAAGGTTGGTTTTGGTAAAGTAAGAGAATATGCGCCTCCTCACCTCTAATGATGAAAACTGATGTGCACTATGTGTGTGGCTAGAGAATGGTGGAAGACAAGGGTCAAAAGCAGCAAGGATTCAACTAATCATCCACTCAACTAGGCATGGCATCAATCTAACATCAACATGATTTAGACAAAGTTTCAATTTTCCAACTTGCAGGTTAGGCAAAACCACAAAAAGTGGGTGCAATTTTTTGAAAAATTAAGCTATATCGTATAACAGCTTCACAAAAGGAAAACCAGCAAGCCACTAAACATCAAAAAATGGGCTTGCTCAATATAAAAACAAAAATAAATGCCACTTTCTTCGCTAATTTTCCCCCGAACCAAATGTCACATTGTTCGCAATGGGTCTTGGATTGGAAAGTTAGAGAAGGAAGTGTTACCTCCTTGATGATATGTGCTCATTTTTGGATAGGAGACTTCATAAGATTTCCATCGACACCTTATTCACTTCGTTTGGGCTTCAAATAAACAAGTTAGGAGAAGAAAAGAGAGAAAAAAAGTGACAAGTTGGAGAATTTTTAAAATTACACATACATAATAATTTCAAAAGCGTTCTTTCTGGCCATATTTATATATTACACTCTCTAAGCTTTCCAACGGTACCAGAAACACTTAAAACGGAGTTCGGATGAAAAAGTTATGAGCAAAACAAAAATCACGTAAAAATATAAGAAGTCATGAAAAATTCAAGAACCTCGCTAAATTTCACAGACATTCAAGGAATATTTTTTTATTTTAAACAAAATAAAAATAATAATAAAAAACAATTTTTTTTTAATATATATATAAAAAAATAATAATAATAATAATATTATATATCACTAAAAGACGAAATAAATGAACGTAAGGCAAAGCACTATCGCATGAATTTTCGCAAGTTGCGAAAATTCACAGGTTGCGAAAATTCGCAGGTTGCGAAATTTCTGTAATTTTTTTTCTTCTGCTTCAAAAATTAACCAGAAACCTGCAAAAATAAACACAAAAAATTAAGATAAAATGCATAAAGTTGAAAATTAAGCTAAAAACAAATATTAACTAAAAATTAGAGAAAATCTAAGAAGAAAAATTAATGAAATCAAAATAAAATAAACTAAAATAAGGCAAGAGAAATGAAACAAAGGTGGGGAGACCGGAAGCCCCAAATTGCTTTTTCAACCCTTTGAAGCCGTTGAACCGCGGAGCCTCAAAATGCCGAGGTTCGGTGCTCCAAATCCGAACCGAAGACCGAACCATCCACTATGCCATGCAATGTATGGTCGCCAATGTTTTTGATGTAGTGGCAAAAAGTTTGGACCAAATCACTAGCTTAAGGTTTTGCAGGTGGCAGGTGATGGGCGTGCCTTTATAGAGCTTAGGGTTTGAGTGTGCTGCAGGCGAAGGCAGTATGTGCACTGGCAGGGGACTATTTTTGGGTTTGGCAGTGGCATTAGGATCCAAATTTATGGGGATTGGTTGAAGGATAGGCTTTTGGGTCCCTTCCCATCGCTTTCCTTGCCACTACCTCTCCCTCGCCGCTGAATGGGGAGATTGCTTCATCTTGCCGCTTATATTGCTTCCACCCGCGGTGTCAACGTACACTCTTTTCCGGGATTCTCCTCTCGATGCGTGGGAGATGGATTGCCGCATGTCAAATTCCTGATCAATTTCGCTTTGGAACACATCCACCTCTGTCCAGGAGCTCTCTACCCGTGTCGCCCGACACCGACGCCACGCCTCCGCCCCTTGAAATTATTATCCACTAGTTCGGGTCAAGTTCAAGATTACTACTCAACCGGGAGAAATTAACTATGGTGATTGTGGTACGAGGAGCTGGTGGTAAATGTGGAGAAGCAGGAGGTGCATAAGTTGAGGGAACACTATAGATGGGTGCACTCATCCATTGGTCTCTATAGTCCCTCATAGACCTATTTTGGGCCCCACCTCCCCACTGGTCACTGATTCCCGCCATGGAAGGCTCCTATAGCCTCATTGATACAAAGGCCCCAGGCTTCCTAATCGTATCGCTTTCCCAGGTGTCTCCATTTGCTTAGATCACTCATAGTCTTCTGCTTACTCCACCGGAACATGCACTCCAGCTAGAAAACAGGGCAACACCAAGACAACAGAGAAAAATCCCGCAAAGATCAAGTTACAAAGGAAACTAAAAATGATTGAAATAAAAGAAATTCACCATTGTGATGAGGATCACGTGTTTACAAACCTTTCCTCACTCAGACTAAGACCATCCCCTAAGAACGGCGTCATTTGATTCGTACAATAATAGTGTATTGGAATCAGCAAAATTTATATCCTAAGCTCCTACTGCCGTAGCAAAACTACTGCGGTATAGCTACCTAGGTCAAACACAGATGGTTTTCTTCGCACAAATGATTTGGCAAGGATTCAAAATGGTGACTTCACTCGATTTTCAGGTTTGGTTAAAAACAGTGAGGTTTTGGGGTTTAAAACTGAAAATACAAAACAAGTTAAAATGTATTAACCTCAAGTGTTCTGCCACTGCTTATGGTTTAAGGCAACCAACATATCCCCGGTATTTTTCCTTTTCAAGTGGGGAGGATGACATACGTCATCTCCGAACCCGATCTTCATTTAACTTTAAAAACTTAACCATAATAATTTTCCTTTCGATAGAAAGCATTTATTTAGCATTTATGGTTCCTATAGTGAAAACGTGTCTCAAAAACCTACCCTTCAGTAACTAATAGGAGACAACTAACTAGGCATCAGTGAATCTAGTGAAAGTATCCATCAACCCAAAAAAGCTTGCCAAATACACAGGGAGAGCATGCAAGAGATTTTAACCTAAAAGTTGAAATCCGCCTAACCTACCTCTGTGGCTCGTGAAGGGCAACTAATGGATATCAAGCAGGTCTAAATAAGAATACACGAACCCTAAAAGCTTGACAAGTATTGGCCAAAGAGTACATCAAAAGCTTCTTTTTAAACCTAGAGTTGCAAATTTGGGAACCAAAATGTTAAAACTCGCGTGAAAAACAAAGGGAACCAAAAGTTATCTTAAACCATTGCTCAAGTAGCCCTCCTCTTCATGCAGGAGAGGGCTCAGCAACCATCCTCTGAGTTGTCATCCTCAGAGGAGTGTTTGGCAGCCGAGAAAGGGAGAGAAAAGGAAAGAAAATGGGAGAAAAGAGGAAGCAGCGGCGAAACTACCTCCCGCTCACTGTATTGCCGAAGTGAAGTTAAGTGAGTTTGTACAGACTGAGGCTTATATAAGTGCTCAATGTATATGAAATTACCAAAAAAAACCAAAACAAAAGATATTACAAGGGTTAAAATAGGAAGAAACAAAAAAATGTAACAAAAAAACTGAGGCGTGAAATGCAGAGAACAGTTGTCGAGTGAACAAGGTGCCAGATGCACAAGGCACGCAGAACCACACCGTTGTGTGCTCCAATTTCCTCTATTTTCTACTATTCTTTCTTCTTGGTTTATGATCTGAAAAAGCCGAAGTCACTCAAATTCTTCGTGCTTGATCGACTCTCGAAGAATTTCGCATAATTAGCTAGCAAAACCGCAAAATTAGCCACAAAATGCGATCAAGAGAATAAGAGGGACCTTAATGTGCAAATCGCACTGTAATGATTAAGCATTAACAAAATCACTCAAAACTGGAATAAACAAAGGTGGTTCAAAATAGCACTTTTTGGGCACTAATCAATGACTTTACTAGGTCCTCAGGATCTGGGTTATTTGAGACATCATAACCTGCCACATCCACCGAGACATATCTCCCTTGCTCATTCTTCATTACTCAGTGAAGAATTAAGAAAGATGAACGCCAACAGGGGCTGGAACATCTTCAATCTATATCTCACTTTCATTATCGCTTCTTCATCTTCACAGTCTTCATCATCTCCATATACTTCACATCTATCAGTTAAAGCAACTGGAGCGCTACTAAGCCCACACCTGTAGTCCAATTCCTCAACATTATCATTTCTTCCAAGTTTTAAATTTGTGTAGGTACCCAATGGTTTATTCACTTGCGGCTTAACTCGCACTAGCTCAAGATACAATTCAATTTCGTTAAATCCGGCTGTGTTAACCAATTTCAAGATTGTCATCCCATATTGGACAAGGTTGGAGCCTATTTCCCCTTTTCAAGGGATACCTACTATTGAGGACTAATTTAAACTTTTCTTTGTCAATGCATGTCTTCAGCATATCATAGCTAATAACTAATCAAATGTGGAATCAACTGATACATCCAAAGGTACAATAACAACTTTGTAAAAACATATCATTTGAATAGTGGATTCACCCATTATTTACCTATAAAAAATAAATCCAATTCAAGTGAAAATCCCCAATATGAACCAAGTCCAATAAAAATATAGAAGTAAACACTCAAGAATATTTCAAACACTCAACACCCAGCTACCTCTGCACATGATTTTTGAATTTCAAACACTCAAGAAGTGCAAGGATAACAGGAAGACCACATTTGGTTCCCTTTCTTTTTTGTACACCAAAATGGTGTTTTCGTGTGTTTTCAAGAACAATTCTCAAAAACATGAACCAAACATACCCTTAGTACTTGCATTCATATTTGTTGTTGAGCTTCAAGCAAACTTTGCATATCTCAAATTTCAAAATTTCACAGAGGAAATATTTCTTTTTTTTTTATCCATTTATTTCTCTAACCAATGAATCTCAGAGGAAGTAAAGAATAAAAATTCCCTCACTTTCTTTTGGTTTTAAAGCTAAAAACCAAAATGGCCCCATCTCTCCCAGAGTCATGTTATTATTAGAGTTCTATTCTCTCTGCCATGTTAACTAAGTGAAGATCCATAGGAAAATAAATGCAAACAACAAACTTTTAATAGGTTTGGTCTAGAATGTAGGTTTTATCATGCTTCCTCGGCAATCAAATTAAACATAAAGACAATACAAGGTTCTAGAGAAACAAACTCTTAGTTCAAAAGGCATCAACTCATAACCACCTAAGTAGCACACACTTCCAACCCATAAAATATTTTTTTTATCAGACTTCCAACTCACCAAATATAAAGAAATGATAATCAATAAAAAACCTATAGAAATAGTTTCTAATGCAGTTGATATGGAAGTACTTAACAAGATAAATTATAATGTCATGACTGATGTATTTTCAATGAGCAACACCAAACAGAAAAAATGGAGGGTAAAGTGCCAATGGTTGTCCTAAGTAAAGTACCAGGAAACCCCGTAAAATTCTAATTTTCCTCAAAATGGTAAAATGGTAATTTCGGTCAAAATCCGTAATTTTTCTAAATTCGTGATGAAACGGACTTCACCATTGGAATCGCCTCTCGAAATCTAGCTACCACATCGAATTTTGTCGAATTCCAAGACAATCAGAATTTCAAGTTTTTTGAGGCACCGAGAGTGGTGCGAGACATTTGGCAATACTTTCAGGCGGATCAAGATATACACGTGTCGAGCGGAGAGCTAGTCAAACATGAGCCTGCGGGGGACCCATGAGAGACACATGGCAACATGTGATTGGGTGGAAATCTATGTTAGATGGATAAGGAATAAGGTGAAATCCAAGTCAACCAATGAGGGGTTGACAAGTGGCAAGTGAGAGGACATCCCACTTAACCCCATTCTTGACCTATCTTGACCAAATTGGTTGGGAGAGGAGAAGGAAAGAGAGATGGAAGTCAACCGAACGTGAGGGAGAGATTTTAGAGTGATAAGCTCTCACTTCTCTCTAGGTTTTTCAACGATCGGTCCGTCGAATCCCGGCGAGACAAGAGGCGAAGTTGATCCCCACTGCAAGAGCTACACGTGGGTATGGATATTGTGCAGTTTCGACAACTCCGGGAGGTAAGGGTTTTCTCCTACTTGATTTATTATTTGGCTAAGAGCCATTTTAATGGTTAAATACCGCAACGAAATGCCTTTCATTCGATTCCAAAACTCGACTAAGTGGAGAAATCCTGTAGTGGTTTCTAATAAATCCTCAAACCTAATTTCCGCGGACTGTAGGATGTGTTGCTTCTGCGGGGTGTTGATATTTTATTGTTATGATTGAACAACATGTTGTGTTGTGCCAGCATGATGCCTGGGGCGCTTCCAAGATGAAGTGTCGGGCCATTTATTAGCCCATGAGCAAATTCGGGGTGTTATTGATATGAATGAATACTGATGTTACCAGGTAAATTTTGCTAAATATCATGCTTGATATATTAACATGAATTATTTTGAAATGGCATATTGCCTTTCATATGCACTAGGGTAACCTATAATAGTAGGTATGGGTGCATGACATGAAAAACGTGGTTGTCAAATGAATTTGATGGGAAGATTTTCCGAAGATTTTCCTTGGAGAGTTGTCCAACAGTTCATCTCGGAGGATGACCCATGACTGTTTCGAAGAGTTATCCAGCAATTCACCTCGGAGGGTTGTCTAATGAATTTTATCGAAAATTGGTATTATGTTTTCAAGAACAAAACCTTTTGTTTTGAAAACAGTGTTTTCTCACACTTGGCTTAGGAATGCGTGAGGGAGTCAGTGAGGGCTCAAGAAGTGGGAAAGGGTGAGTCACATTCTCATCCATAACATGTAGACATTTGAGTATAAATCATGAATTTAATTGAATGTGTGTGTTCGCCATTGCATGAGCACTTAGATGGGGAGTAACCCAATGTAGGAAAATTCAACCATCGAAAGCATTGCTCACTCCCGCCGTGGATCCCTTCGTGTACAAGGAGTATTCAGGAAGACGGAGCTCACTAGAGGCCGCTTTGAAGAAGAAAGCCAACATGTGGCTTAGATTATATATTTTTGTAAAACATGTATGAAACATTATGATCAATGCATGTTTGTATAAGAGTGTAATTAACTCTTGAAACAATTATAATACAGTTGGTTATATTTGGTGAGTATGGATGTATGGGCCCGACGTGGTCATTTCTACTAATGTTTGAGTCTCGGGGAGAGAGACACTCACTTTGTGGCATTGAGACACTCAATGGCTACATTTATTCCTTTTGAGTCGACGATTGTCAACTGACCTCGGGTCCTGCAAGGTCACAAAGAATCGCCTGCTTCTCGCACTTCTTCAAATTCTATGGAAGTTGTAGTGAAATGAAAGTGAAATGCCACCACAATATTGATTCAAGGCTTAGAATTGTCAAAAATGGCTCAAATTGTGGGAAAAAGTTCTATGGGTGCTCCTTACAGCTCAGAAGGGAATTTTTTCTTTTAGTAGAGAGATTCATGAAGGTAAGTTAAGTGAATTTGTTTTAATTTGGGAAAGCTTTCATTTTTCTTTGCAGATTCGATTGCAAATTTGCTTTAATTTGGGATAATTTTGGTTTTTGTTGGGGGCAAAAATTTGACAAATTTAGTTGCTTGATTTGTAAATTCGTGAATTTTTTGTTAGGAAAATTTAATCAAGGCAAAATTAAGGCAAAATAGTCGTATTATTGTAATTTCACTTGATTTTCTAAATTTAAAAAAAAAAAAAAACTAACGTTATAACATCTTTAAATTTATGGAAATTAATTCAATATTTCACTTAGGGCATGTTTGGGTGAAATTAAAATTGGGGAAAATTTAAAGTACATATTTTGATTAATTTTTTGAGCAAAAATAATCTAAGTAAAATTAGTTATGACATAAACAAAATTAAAGTGGGTATTTTGTTTAATTTTGAGAAATTAACCGAGAGCAAAATTATGGTAATTTTAAAGTCTACTAATTTGACCTACACTTATTTCTCTAATAAAGAATGGAGACTGCATGTTTTTTAAATGAGAAGAAGAGGTTGGAAGAATCGATATATATTGGGAAGAATTGCAAGGGAAGATGTCCGAAAATGACAAAGTGATTGTTGAGTTGAAAGAAACAAAGATAATATTTGATAAAAAGTGAAGAAGTTAAAAATTCAAAGAGACAATTTAGAGGAGACTATGCAAGACATGACTAATGAGTTAGCGCTAGATGCTGTTAAAATTCTTCAAGCATTCAAGAGGGGAGAAGTATGTTGTAGTTATAGTTTTTATGTCATGACTTATATTTTTCATTGTTGTATTGGTTAGAAATTTGTAATTGTAAGGAATTCATTGTAATGATTAGAATTACAATGGTATTACAATGGTGTTTTTTGAGCAATCTAACCAGTGAATGGTTATGTACTTGCAGTGTTTTTTGTAATGGTCATGGCTTATCAGTGGATGGTGTTTTTTGAGCAATCTAATAAAGATTGCAACCATTTAATTAGCCGCTGAGCAATCTAACCATTTAATTAGCTACACTACGAGTGAATGCTATACTATTCAAGTGAATCAAACCTGACGTGGGCATGTTTAATATAATAACTTCTTCTGGAAATCTTGTCTCTTAAATCAAAAGAGGTTTTGGGACAAAGCATGAGCACGTCTAGTGCAAGAACTTATTTTGGAAATTTTGTCTATCAAATTAAAAGAGGCTTTAGATATAGTGTGGGCGTCGTTTAGTGCAAGAACTTCTGAAAATCACTTCTATTGAATCAACAGAGGTTCTTTTATAAGGCGTGACACACGTTGAATTTAAGAACTTCCGAAAATCTTGTCTCTTGAACTAGAAGATATTTTTTTTAATAAGGCATGAACACATCTTGTAAGACCCGAGAAAATTCCAATTTTCTGAAAAAAGGTAAAATGGTAATTTCGGTCAAAATCCGAAATTTTTCTAGATCTCGGATGACAAAACGGACTTCACCGTTGAATCGTCTCACGAAATCTAGTTAACACGTCGACTTCACTTAACGAGACAATGGAATTTCATGTTTTTCGAGCCACCGAGCATTTCCAGCCGTAGTGCTCGTGAAAGACATGTGATGTGAAAAAAGTCACCTACTACATGTACTCATGTGACACATGTTGCATGAGTAGAGAGAGGATGAAATGGATGGCCTAGATTATGCCAAGTGTCAAAAATCAAGACAAAAGGGACACATTGGGAATTATGGAAATGTTAAGTGAATAAGACAAAATAGGAAATAGTTCTTCTTCTTCATTTTTGAGACAAAACGCAAGTAAAGGGTCAGATTTGAGATTTTTATGAGAGAGCTCCTTCTTCTAGATTTGCGGCCGTTCGGACCGGGGCCTGCCTCGAAGGAGTAAGAAGTAAAGTTGTTCTACGAGGCAAGGGTTACACGTGGACACCGATTTTGTGGAGTTCCGACAACTCCAATAGGTAGGGATCTTTTCCTACTTGTGTTATTCTTTTGGCTAAGAGCCATGTAAATGGTCAGGATGTCCCGAGGCTTGACTAGCCGTGTTTTCTGGCCTCAAAACATCTAACCGGAGCGGAGAAAATCCCCATTATTATGGCCGTGAACAGTGCCAACCCGAGGGTTTCACTGTTCACGTGAATAGTGACATGATTTTTGGTGTGAATTTTTATGATGTTGAGTGATTCAAAATGAATTGCTTGTGTTTGTTAATTAGCCCATGTGAGCTAATTTTGGTGTTATTGATGTGAATTTAATAACATGGTTTATGGCCAATTATGTTAGTATATACATGTTTTATATATTAGCATGAGTTTGTTGGGATTGGGTATCACAGAATTCCATATGCAATCGAACACCTATAATGTTAGGAGTGAGTGGCCATTATTGAAATTGAAAGAAAAACGAAAATGTTTGTGAAAGGAATTTCAAGGAAGATTTTCCGAAGAATTGCCTTAGAGAGTCATTCAACGTATCACTTCTGACGATAATTCATGACTATTTTCGTAAAAATGTCCAATAATTCGCCTCGAAGGGTAGTCCAATGTATTTACTTGAAATTGGAGCAGTGAGTTTTCGAGAACAAAAGCTTTGTTTTGAAAACTCGGATATTTTACTCGCATTCAGCTTAGTATTGTGAGGAGCCTTGAGACTCGTGACATGGATTGGTCATGTAGACATTCGAGTAGGTTCATGTAATTGCTTGGATGTGATTGTTTGCCATGGCATATGAATTTAGGTGGGGAGTAACCCATGTAGGAAATTTTCACTACTAGGCTTTGCTCACCCTGTCGAGGGATCACTATTTCAGGTACAGGGAGTGTACAGGAGGACGACGCTACTAGGAAGCCTAAGTTGTGCTTTGGTAGAGATCTTTAAGGAACATATATTAGAAATTGTACATTTAATATATGCTGAATAGAGTGATTTATTGAACTCTGAACTATTGTATATAGTTGATGTTTCTTGCAGTATTAATTAGGGCCCAAGTGGCCATTATTTTACTCGCATTGCACTCGGTGGTGGTCATTGTTAAATTGCCGGGACAGGTTTGCACTCAGGTGTGAGCCCCCGTACAAAGGAGACTCGCCCGATTTTCGTGAGTGGTGCCTGCCACCGACATCCACGAGTATCGGCGGTCGATTGTGTTGTCAACTGACTCGGCCTGGGCCACAAATTGCATCGAGCTAAGGTAAACGACACCTCGGGAGCTCTGGGCGTATCCATAGTTTAGTCCTCGATACCAAATTTTCACAGCCTGGTATCGCAGCATGTGTATACGAACAGGCTTGACGGGCACGGTAGATCGTGAATTCAGGCACTATGACGACACAGGTGATGTGATCAGGTGTTATGAATTGTGATTTGTGTGCTTGGTGAATAGCACATAGGAAAAAAAGGTTGAACACTAGTGGTTTAGTGTGAGAACAAGTTGTTTGAGGAATTTTGGGCAAATAGTCCAGAATTAAACAAAAAATTTTTTTTTTTCTGGATAGTAGCTCTAGTTTTGAACATGAACAAATTGTGGTTGTGAAATTCTGGAGAAAATTTCCAGTTTTTGCATAAGAAAAAGAGCTGTAAATTAAACTCAGAAAATTTTGAGTTGTATGAAGCTAAGTAGCTGTCTAGGCTATTGCATTTATAGAAAGTAAGGATGCTACTGGAGATGAAAAAGACGAGAATAAATTTTTCTAAGGCTTTACAACAGAAACTGAAGAATTAAATAAAATAAATTTTAATAAATTTATTTGGTTATACTGAAAATGAAAAAATATTTTTTTTTTTTTGGTGGTTTTCAGTAAATGGAATGGAGGCAAAAAAATGAGCGAAAAAAAAACGTTGGTAGTGCTAGTTGCCACGCCCATTTGTCGCTTGAGTCACGATACAAGTAGGACTCCAGATAGACACATCGCATGGTCACAGAAATGTGGCCACGATACGGCCGTGACTCTACCACAACACCTACTTCCAAGCCTCGCTTCCATGAGATAATACCTGCCATAAGAGGCACGATACAACCCGCCTCAAGGCGAGCCGAGCGGCGCCGGGCGTCGCACGTTTGGCTGTGGAGAGTCGCGATACAACAAATCAGACGTGGGCCGAGCGAGGCGGCCTTGTGTCGCGACAAAGCGGGCGAGACAGCGGAGGCGCCACGATAAGGCCGAGTAGGCCTGCGATACGACGCCATCGCTGGCGGGGTTTCTGCATGACATCTACAAGTAATGCGTTGTCGTTATTACGCCGCTGCAGCGCCGGCCATTATCATCATATTGTGGGCGTCATCTGATTATCATCCGCGCTCCGTATTATCACCATTATACGACATCGCGCTGATTCGCGGTCACATTAAAAGTATGAACTAAATGGTACGAAATATCCATTATCCACCCGCTTCCATAGAATGTTAATCACTCCAGATAGCGCCCCAGGATCGAACACGTGGATGGGTTTTCTTCGTACTAAATGATTTACAAGAGGTTCGCTAAAATGCGATTTTGGTTTTTGATTTTAGGATTTGGTAAAAAGTGTGTGAAGTTGATATCAGGGAAATTGAAAATAAAAACGAAATAAACTAAAATAAAGTAAAAAGAATCCTCAAGTGTCGACTGCTAGTTTGGTCGATAGGTTACAAAGAGGTCCCTGCCCATTTCCTCGCATTGGGGGATGACCTATAGTCAATTCTCGAACCGATCTTCATTTAACTTAAAAATTAAACCCCAATAATTTTCCTTTCGATAGAAAGATTTAAGGTTACCACAGTGAGTCTATCACCACTTCATCCTACAATGATCCGTAGCGCAACCATCGAATCATGGATTCAATACGCGCTAATCCATCAACCCTAAAAAGATTACCTAGTATTGATCACTGAGGATGGATCATGCTGAAAATATAACCCCCAACCTACCCTCCACGGCCGGTAACAGCAACTAACGGATATCGTATCTAAAACTAAGAATACAATCAACCTCAAAAGCTTGCCAAGTATCACAAAGAAAATACTTCAAAGAGCTTAAACCTAGAGTTGCAAAATTTGGGAACCAAATGTCAAAACCTCGCGTGAAAAAAATTAGTGGGAACAAATGCAAACCTACTTCCTGCTTCCAAGAACCCTCTTTCTTCAAGGATACGAGACCTTAGCCAAACATCGTTTGAGTTGTCATCCTCAAAGGAGTGTTTGGTTTCCTAGAAAGTGAGAGAAAATGAAAAATAGAAGAGAGAAAACTGGGAAGAAAACAGAGCACCAGTGTTTGCTTCCGTCAAAAAAAAATTTAGGTCAACAGTGTATTACAATGGCTTATATAGCCTTACAATCAAAGTGAACTACCAAACTAACCTAACTAAAACTATTACAATGAGGGTAGAAAGGAGAAAAACAAAAAACGGGGCCGTTTGAAGAGCTAGAATTTTCGCTGTAGGAGAAAAATTAAAGAGCAGTAGTGAATTTGGCTAATAATAAATAAAATTGCTATGTAGCTTAAAATTCCAAATTTTGTAGCGAAAAATTTTCTCTATTCAAAGACTGCTTCATCCTCATGTTCATCACTATTCATGGCTACTGTTCCATTGTTTTCATCGCTCATCCTTCGCACTATTCATCTGATTCATGTTATTTTTGCTTTCTTTTCCTTTTTCTGATATTCTTTTCTTCTGATTTTTTATCTGTAATGCTGAGTTCAACCATAATTCTTCATGCTTGGAATGACTCGACAAATTTGGCATTAAAAGCTTGCAAAAACTACAAAATTAGCCACAAAAATATTATCGCAGTACAATAAGGACCCGAACATGTCAATCTCTGGCATTATAACACTTGGGTACACAAAAAGCGCTCAAAACCTATTAAAAATAGGGTTCAAAATAGCACTTTTTGGGCACTAATCACACCCCCCAACCGATACATTGCTAGTCCCTTAGCAATGCAAGAAGAAAATAAAAAAAACATATAAAACTATAACAAAATTATGTTACAATTCAAAAAGGTTGTGAAGAAGTAATGCCTAACCCTCAATGAAAATTACCGAAACTTAGCCTAATAACTACCTCGAGAGAATGAATGCCATACAAAATGGAGTATCAAAAAAGCTTCCTTCTCGATGACTCAACCAGGAACTTCCACTAAAATCTAAGTGTTTGTTTAATTAAATTTCTCAACAATAAACTCCGCCAAAATCTAAGACTCTCCCCCAACCAAGCCACTGACACCCAAGTATGCTAACTGAATCCAAATAGATCAGGACCCACCCTTATTCCACAATTCTTTCGTGTTGTAGGGTGCAATGCCGAGGAAATTTGACCTCACCAAAGTCCTTGTAAATGTGGATCTACCGATGACTCCCAACCAATTAAGGCTTAGTGGCACCAAGTCATAAGTGATCTTGCACCACTAACTCTTCTCAAGTTTCGCCCGAACTCCGAATGATTCGAAACTCCAGCACCCCACAACCGCTAAACTCCACCCATCCACCGCGGTAGCGAGCACTAAGTCGGTGGCTCCCAACCGCCTGACTTCAGGGCACCAGTTTTAAAGGCTTCGCCTTAGCTATACCCCTGACCGCAAGCCAGGTTTCAAGGCAAAGCGCAATTTTTCTTTTTCTTTTTCACTTTTGTATTTTGGAAGACACATCGGGCCTTATTTTCATGGGGTCCTAACCTATTAAAGGTACGGCTCTAAACTAGGATAGGTTGTGCAAAAAAGCAAAGGAGGTTGGGCGCTTTTTCAAATTCTGTCATTGAAACCCACGTGCTCTGTGGTTAGTTAAAGGTAAGAAAATGGTCGAAAAGCAACAAGAGTTCAACTTATTATCCACTCACAGTATGGAAACCAATCTAACATCAATAAATTGGACAAAGTTTCAATTTCTTCAAACCACAAAGCTGCTAAAAACACAAAAAAATTTGGGTGCAAATGGGTCCAATTTCTTGAAAAGTAAGTTGTATAAGATAATACCAATAAAGGAAACCAGCCAGGTTAACACCACAAAATGGTTGCTCAAAATAATAACAAAACAGAATGCAAAAGCCACTTCTTCGCTAACTTCCCTAACCAAATGTCTCATTGTCCGCAATGGGGCTTGATTGAAAAAGTTAGAGAAGGAAGTGATACCGATGAGATGTGCTCATTCGACGGGATACTTCACAATCTTTCCATCAACACCTACGTTCACCTGCTCGGGGCTTCAAATAAACAAGTTAGAAGAAGAAAATAGAGAAAAATAGTGACTAGTTGGAGAATTTTGAAAATTACACCTTTATAATAATTTCAAAAGTGTTCTTTTCCGCTATATTTGGATTCTACACTCCCCTAAGCTTTCCAACTAGCACAAAAAACAATCGTCAGAGTTCGGATGAAAATTATGCAGTTTAAAACCAAAATTAGAGGCAAATTGGAGGGGAGCTGGAAATTCTCACACAAGAGCTTGGGCCTCCTCTCCTTTTTCCTCGAAGCCGATCTTCATTCCCTGCGCCACTTTCACCAAACCACAAAAAATTAATACAAGAAAATTAAGAAAATTTCATAAAAGTGAAAAACAAGCTATGAACAAAAGATTAACTTAAAAAATTAGAGAAAATCCAAAAGAAAAATTAAAAGAAATCAAAATAAACTAAAATAAAACAAAATAAAAATAAGAAAATCAAACAAAAATGAGTGAACTTTGTTCACTCAAACCAATGCCGTGTCTCGTCCGACTGGCAAGCAAAGGAACCGGGTGGTGGAGCCGGGTAGAATCGCCGAGGGGGCCCAGGTGCTCCAAACCTGAACCAGTTGTTTGCGCCATCCACTATGCCATGCAATATGAGTAACGCCACTACCTTCGATGTAGTGGAAAAATTTTTTAGCAATGGCCGCTGACTTCCTAAAATTATGTAGCCAAGGCAAAGGCAAATTCGCGGCCTTTGAGACAGGTGTTTCGTGTGTCGGGTATGTCGTGTGTAGGCAAATGTACACTTGGTCGCTGGAGGGGCTAATGTAGTGGGTTGTTTGGTGGAAATGGATTCAAAACAAGCTCGGGCTCTTCCTAATCGCTTTCTTTTCCACCGCTCTCCGGGCTTATAAAGAGAAGGATTTCTTTCTTTCTTCTCCTTTGAAAACAACAGCACACATATCTAAGATCGCATTAACCCTTCGATAATTCAATAAAATCCTATAAGTCCCCGGTGTGTCGCTGTTGACACCGATCCTCTACCATGGTGTCACTTACACTCTTCCTTTGGTGGACATTGTCAGCCGATCGATGAGGTTTTCTAATGGATCTGCAGTCAGTCCCATTTACGCCAAAGTCATTTTTCAGCCCATCTAATTTCTTGTTCAAATTGTCTTCACAAGGACAATTTTCTAATTCGAATGGGCACATCCCCTTCGCTCTCGCCACAAAGTCATCCACTATAAGGGTAAGGTCCAAATGGCTTGCTCAAATGGAGGGATCGAATCGTGGTGGCTTTGAGGTGACTGCGGAGTTGAAGCATACACAGGTTCAGGAGGTGCATATCGCTGGAGGTCTCGTTCCCATGAAGAATTTATGTGATCTCCAACTATGGCTGTGTAAGTACTACCATATGGTGAACCCATCCATTGGTTTCTATAAATTCCTCATGGACCTATATTCATTCGACTTCCACTGCTAACTTTGCCATACTGGCTTCAGAATCCCTCATGGACATATGCACTAGTGGTTACCCCCGCCACATGCCGACCGTATCGGTCCCTCTTTCATTGGGTTCAAATTCAACCTTGATTAAGAAACTCTATCCTACTGGAACACGAACCCCTGCAACAAGAACAAAGCAAACACCAAACAAGGAAAAAAAAAACAACTCTACCAAAAAGGGGTAAAGTTAGCTAAAAACAAAATAAAATGAAACAAAATTTAACACATTGAAAACACTAAAAAGATATATATACAAGAAAATTCACCAGAACTTGTGATGAGGATCACAAGTGTTCAACAGTCATCATCTCGCACTTAGGCACCATCCCCAAGAACGCCATTTGATTCAGGCTACGCAGGTGTTATGAATCAACAAAAATTTATAACCTAAATTCATTCTACCGGGCCGTAGCGTAACTACTCAAGATAGCGCTCTAGGATCTAACACAGAATGGGTTTTCTTCATACCAAATGATGCATAAGAGGCTCAAATGGTGATTTTGTTTTGATTTTAGGATTCGTGTAAAAAGTGTGTGAAGTCGATGTTGTGGAAATTGAAAATAAAACGAAATAAACTAAAATAAAGTGTAAAAGAAACTTTAGAAGTACTGGGCTGCTAGGGTTGGCCGATAGGGTTACAAAGAGGTTCATTTCTCAAGGCTGGGAGGATGACCTATAGTCAATCGGGTCCCATCTTCATTTAACTTTAAAAACTAAACCATAATAATTTTCCTTGATAGAAAGCATTTATTTAGCATTTATGGTTCCCACAAGAAAATCTATCACTCACTCAATCCTACACGATTCTTAAAGGCAACTAATGAATCTCAAAGTGATCTTAATAATAAGCATCCAATCGAACCCCAAAAGATTACCAAGTATCGATCAATGAGGATGCATCTACGTGAAAATATAACCCTTAACCTACCTCCAAAGGGCTCGTGAATAGCAATCTGAATGGATATCGCAGTATCTAAAGCCAAGAATACACCGAACCCTAAAAAGCTTGCCAAGTATTGGCCAAAGAAAATACATCAAAGAGCTTTAAACCTGTAGTCGCAAATTCGGGAACCAAAATGCCAAAAACTCCGTCGCGTGAAAAACAGGGGGAACAAAATGCAAACCTTACTTCCTGCCTAGCAACCCTCTTCTTCAAGGATACGACTCCAGCTAAACACGTTTTGAGTTGTCATCCTCAAAGGAGTGTTTGGTTTCCTATAAAGTGAGAGAAAATGAAAAATAGAAGAGAGAAAAAACTTAGGAAGAAAATAGCACTGTTGTTTGCTTCCGCTAAAAAAAAAAGGTCAACAAGTGTATTACAATGGTGCTTATATGCTTACAATCAAAGTGAACCACCGAACTAACCTAACTAAAAACTATTGAACGGGTAGAAAGGAGAAAACCAAAATCCGGGGTCGTTTGAAGAGCCGGGAATTTTCACCGCAGGAGAAAATTGCGATGGGCGACTTTCGCATCGCAACAAAATTTGCTATGTAGCGAAAATTCCAGCTTGTAGCGAAAATTTGCTATTCAACACTGTTCATCCTCCTGTTCATCACTATTCACAACTACTGTTCCATTGCTTTGCTACTGTTCATCCTGCACTATTCATCTTATTCATGCTATTTTTGCTTTCTTTTCCTTTTTCTGATATTCTTTTCTTCTGATTTTTGATCTGTAATGTCGAGTTCGGAATTCATATAATTCTTCATGCTTGAATGACCCGAATAAACTTGCATTAAAAGCTTGCAAAACCACAAAATTAGCCACAAAATATGATCAAGAGTACAATAGGGACCAACATGTCAATCGGGTTAATTATAATGGTTCAGTACACAAAGCGCCAAACCTATTAAAAATGGTTCAAAATAGCACTGGGGCACTAATCAAAGCACGGGCACGGCCACAACATCTACACCGCTAAGCCACGACACGCCCAAAGACGCCTGGCGCCGCGGCGTCGCTGTGTACGCAACCGGTCCGTCAGCACCTGTGCACCCAACCCGCTTGACTCATCACGCTTATGAGTCACCGATCGGGACACCGTCTGGCGTTAATCGCTCACGAGGTTTCAAAAAATTATATATAATAATAATAATAATAATAAAATCAAATCAAATCAAATCAAATCTTTTAAAATGAAATTTTCTAAAATAAAATTTTTGTTGATTATGATTTAATATATGGAATTAATTGTCTCAGACACTACAATGCAAGGACATTGTGTATGAAATATTTTTGAATATGAGTAGTGCCTCTACGCGATAAGCCTTAGAGATACTGCATTAGAATATTAACTTGCCATTTGATATGTGTAGATGGCTAGTCGCGGGAGAGGACGTAGAGGTTGTCCATGGGTACCGGTCGCACCACCGTGGCTCAATCAAACAGCCTTTGTCGAGTCGTGGATTGCAAGGTCTATTGCACAAGCTAGTGTAGCAGTGCAGCCGTGAGGTCCAAGCAACTCCAGCGTTCAGTGGCACATCATCCTCCGACATTCACAAGGGGAGGAGATCCGATGGTGGCAGACCATTGATTCATGCAAATCAAGAAGGTGTTGGAGGCTATGGAGATTACCTCCGACACGACCAGATTAGACTAGTCGCCCAAATGGGAGTGGGCGAGGCCTAAGTCTGCGGAATCAGCAGCACCTCTAGAAACCCAGAGGCAATGACACGGGCGAGTTCCAAGAGTCGCTCATGGGTAAGTATTTCGGATACCAAGCCAAGCCACGGAAGGCTCAGGAGTTCTGTGAGTCACAGGGTCGATGACTCGTGATGGATTATGTGGCTAGATTCACCTGAGCTAGCTCATTTTTGTCGATGAGTACGTAACACTGACATGGCCAAGGTCGAGATTAGAGAATGGGCCAGTTATCCATTCTGGGCAGATTGTAAGACTTCGCCTTATAGAACATAGACTCCATAGTTTGGACGTACTCGACCATAGAGAGAGATCGAGGATGCTCGTGAAAGCACGAGATGGGTGTTAGTAGCAAGAGGAAGGAGAGTCGGCCTCTTCTAGTTCAGAAAGAAGCGTAAGGCTTCTAGTTTACGTGGTTCCAAGGCCGCGACATCCCGCCGTGAAAGATCGCAGCCACGGCCGCTAGCATGGTGTGCTATCATTGCCGCAGCCGGACACACAGGAGGGATTGCCCCAAAGACAATGATCTGAGGTTTCGACCTGCAGGGGCCCCGCCGCCTAGACGTGAGAGGATACAATATATCTCCCCTCCACAAACACACAAAGTCAAAGGAGCCAATTTCAGTCTCAAGGAGCTGCACGGGCACCTCCCATTACACAGGCAGGCCAGAGAGGCCAAACTATGGGCCGAGGTAGAGGACGAGGCCCACATGCAGAGATATCAGGGGTTCAGGAACGTGTCTACGCTTTATCACACCACTCGCAATAGTCGCAGACGCCTGGCTTATATTGTGGTACGTTTCTGCTGGAGCATCGCTCTATGCAAGAGTGTTATTTGATTCAAAGCTTCATTCATTTATTGTTGCATCGGGCTGCGGATAGAGTTTCGGGCTTAGAGGTCGAGGCCTTAGAGGAGCCTTTGTATGTGAGTTCTCTAGGGATTGAGCGAGGATGTGATTATATACGGTCATGCGGTTAGAGATCTCGTGGACTCTACTCGAGCAGCGACTCAGGATCATGGACATGTCGAGTTCGACGTCATCCCGGGATGCACTGGCCGACAGCCTACACGTGTGGCTGCATTCATTGTGAGCGGAGGGTTACCGCACACGCAGAGGGTTACCGCCTACACGCAGATCTAGCATCAGGTTGTATTTCAAGGGGACAAGCATGATATTTTCCGTACTGCATCAATCCAGTGTCTAGTGATTACCATGGGTCAGCTGTAGTACCAGATCTCTGAGACCAGGTGAGACCGGACTTAGATCTACCTCGAGTAGTTTGCAAGTATGAGGATTTTCCGATGAGCGCCCGGATTGCCTCCAGCGCTGCAGAGACTTCTATCGAAGCTACACCGGGCACGCCCATTTCTATGACTCCGACAGATTTAAGACCAAATGAGTCATAGAACTTTGGGGTCCGCCACGGAGCTCTCCGGACAAGGGGTTCATTGGGATCGAGAACTTCACCATGGGGCGCTCCCAGTCTATTTTGCTAAGAAGAAGGACAAGACCCTTCGACCGTGCATCGACATGCATGCTGAAGCGGTTACTACCAAGAACTCCACTCCATTACCAAGGATTGATGATTTGTTTGATCAGTTGAGAGGAGCGCGAGTCTACTCCAAGATAGACCTTCGCACTAGTTACCATCAGCTGAGGGTTAGGGAGATAGATATCCCTAAGACAACGTTTAGGACGCGTTATGGGCACTTTGAGTTTGCAATGATGCTCCTTGATTCAAGAACGCGCCAAGAGTATCTACGACCCCATGCATAGGGTATTCCAACCCTATCTATATCAGTTTGTCGTAGTCTTCGTGGATGACATTTTGATCTATTCCAAGTCAAAGTGGGAGCATGAGTATCACTTGAGGATTATTTTACGCGCTTGCCGAGAGATCATCGCCTATATCGCTAAGTTCGCAAGGCGCAAGTTTTGGCTTACCGAGGTGAGATTTTTAGACACGTGGTGCTGCGATTAGGCGTGTCGTTGAACCTAGAGAAGTTCGAGGTCGTGATGAGCTGGGAGAGGCCAAGTCGATTTTCGAGATACGTAGTTTCTAGGATTACTGGTACTACAGAGATTCATCGAGGATTTCCATTAGCGCACCTATGACGCAGATTGACCCGAGCCAGGTTAAGCTCGGATCGGGATACCAATGCCAGGAGGCACCCCAGAGTCAAGAGGAGGCTTACTACATCTCCTATCTTGATAGTCCCGAACAGGGGACAATGGTACATAGTGTATTGTGATGCCTCGAGGGCCGGCCTGGGATGTGTTTTGATGTAGTCTGGGAGGGTAGTAGCTTATGGTTCTCGCAAGTTGAAGAATCATGAGCAGAATTACCCCACACACGACACTCTGAAAGTTGGTGGCCAGAGTCTTTGCCTTGAAGATTTGGCGCCACTACTTATATGGTGAGCAGTTTGAGGTGTACTCAGACCACAAAAGTTTGAAGTATATTTTCATGCAGCGGGACCTCAATATGAGGCAACGCAGATGGATGGAGTTCCTAGAGGATTATGACTTCACTTTGCATTACCACCCTGGTAAGGCAAATGTGGTGGTTGATGCGCTTAGTCGGAAGTCACGAGGAGCATTGGCTAGTATAGCTTCCCAGGAGTGGCGAATACTGATCAGACAAATAGGGCTACAATACCGCGGTAGGCTCAAGGCCGCTGGGAGTTTAGTACATGACCTTCTCTGCGATAGCAGTGATCGAGTCCCAAGGGCGTGACGCTGGAGATAGTGTCTATCGTGACTAGGGTATAGTCGTGCACAAAAGTGACGAGGGTCGACCGTCCACGCATGGTAGTTCTGTGATAGAGGATGGGTAGTGGTTCCCCAGTTGACCGATTTGAGAGAGGAGATTCAAACGGAGTTTCACTGCTCTCGATTTGTCGTGCATCCAAGTGGCACGAAGATGTACCAAGATCTTCGTCGCCAGTACTACTGGAGCGGGATGAAGAGACACGTAGGGGACTTTATTCGACGATGTCTCACGTGTCAGCAGGTTAAGGCTAAGCACCGTATCAACGTGGCTACTTCAACACGGGAGGTGGTCGAGTGGAAGGAGCACGCCACGATGGATTTTAGACCCACTTGCCACGACACCACAAAGACATACGCGATACGGGTGGGATAAAGCCGGACCCATTTTAAGTTCCAAGACTTTTTCTGTACCGTGCGTACGACCTTCACATCGAGATTCGCCTGTCAGATATTCGAGAGATCTTCAGCTACATGTGAGTACCAAAAGATCCATAGTGCCCGATAGAGACCTCGAGGTTTACTTCACGCACTTTAGAAGAGTTTAAAGTTGCCATGGGTACACTACCGACCATGAGTATAGCTTTCCAACTACGCACTAATGGTCAATGAGAGACTATATTGTGTGTTGCAGACATGTCATGATCATTCGTCCCGATCATATGGTAGCCGGGAAGAGCATTTTCCCTTAGTGGAATCTCGCCTTACAACAACGCTTATCGCGAGTATACGTGATGGCACCATATGAGGCATCAGATGGGAGGTCATGCGTATCACCGATATGTTGGACCGGCGGGGTGGGAGAGTAGCTCCATCACCGGGTCCCGACCGACAGACACCTCCGAGAAGGTGAGCTTGATACTACGCCTTCATGGCTCGTGAGCCTACGAAGAGCTATGTCGATGTACGACACTGTTCCTTAGAGTTCGAGGTCAGATCACGCCTTCTTAAAGGTGATGCCTAAGAAAGGAGTGGTCGTTCCTGCAGTCGGTAAGCTATCGCTGCGTTCATCAGCTCCTTCGAGATACTCAAGAGGGTAGGCACTGCAGCGATCGATTGCCACGCCCAAAGATGTCGTGTCCATCAGGTATTTCACATCTCCATGCCCCGAGATACACTTCAGATCCAAAATTTCATGTAAAGTGATCGGGAGAGATTGAGGTTGACACATATGGGACCTTCGAGGAGGGACCAGTACGCATTATGGATAGCCGGAATCAGGTTTTGCCACGCAAGACCGTGAGGGTGCTGCTGAGAGGGTGCTGGCAAGAAAGACCGTGGAGCCGGGAGCGAGTCAACGCTGGGAGCCGCAAGGACACGACGCAGCCACCTATCCCTCTTTTAGAATGAAGGCACGGGTTTAGTTGTTTAATACTTAAATGACTAGTTTATATGCATGGTAGAGTGCACGTTGCATATGCATGTGTTTCCTAGTGACGTGACAGAATTTCTATAAATTTTTTACAGGGGAAAATAAGACCCAAGAAAATTCCAATTTTTCTAAAAAAGGGCAAAATCGTCATTTTGGTCAAAATTCGAAATTTTTCTAGATCTCAAATAACTAAACTAACTTCACACGTTGAATAGTTCACAAAAATCCAAATTTAACACGTCGACTGTCACCCGAGACGTCAATTTCATGTTTTTCGAGGCACCGAGTACTAAAAGTCGTGAAACGTTCGTGAAAGACATGTGATGCATGTGTCGGCCTACTATATGTACCTACGACATGTTGCATGAGTAGAGAGAAAGAGGATGAAATGATACATCGATTATGCCAAGTGTCAAAAATCAAGACAAAAGGGACACATTGGGAATTATGGAAATGTTAAGTGAATAAGACAAAATAGCAAATAGTTCTTCTTCATTTTTTAGACAAAACGTGCTGTGGCTGGAACAAATTGGCAGTGGCTGGGATTTGAGATTTTTAGAGAGAGAGAGAGCTCCTTCTCTCTAGATTTAAGGCTGCTCGTAGCGTCTGCCTCTAAGGAGCAAGAAGAAAGCCGTTTCTCTATCGCGACAAGTGGCTACGTGATGGACCGATTGTGGAGTTCGACAACTCCAAGAGGTAGGGATCTTTCCTTACTTGTGTTATTCTTGGCTAAGAGCCATGTAAAATGGTTGGGGATGTTCGAGGCTTGACTAGCCGTGTTTTCTGCCTCAAAACATTTGAACCGAGTGTTGAAAATCTCATTAGCCAGGTAGCGAACGCGTTAACCTCGAGGGTTTCATCAAGTCACATGAATAGCACGGATTTTCGTGTGAATTTTTATGATGTTGAGTGATTCAAAATGAATTGCTTGTGTTTGTTAATTAGTCCATGTGAGCTAATTTTGGTGTTATTGATGTGAATTTAATAACATGGTTTATGTGGATTAATTATGTTAGTATATACATGTTTTATATATTAGCATGAGTTTGTTGGAAATGGCATCATGCATTCCATATGCACTGGGGCACCCTAGAATGTTAGGAGTGAGTGCATGACATGAAATTGAAAGAAAAACGAAAATGTTTGTGAAAGGAATTTCGCTGAAGCATTTTTCAAGAACGCTTCGAGAGTTGTCCAACAGATCACTTCGGATGAGGACCATTACTATTTCGGAAAAATTTCCAGTAATTCGCCTCGAAGGGTAGTCCAATGTATTTACCGAAATTCGGTAATGAGTTTTCGAGAACAAAAAGCTTTTGTTTTGAAAATGATGAGCGCATTTCAGATTCGACTTAGACATATAGAGGAGTCATAAGACTTTATTACTGATTGGTCATGTAGACATTTGAGTAGGTTCATGTAATCGTTGATGTGATTGTTTGTCATGGCATGTGCACTTAGGTGGGGAGTAATCCATGTAGAAAATTTTCACTACTGGGCTTTGCTCACCCCACAAAGGATCATTATTTGTGCACAGGAGCGCATAGAGGACTTTAGGCGCCACTAGAAGCCTGCCGTGGTTTTGTAGAGATCTTTGTATAACATATATTAGAAATTGTAATGCTTAATATATGTTGAATTAAGAGTAATTTATTAACTCTTGAACTATTGTATATAGTTGATGTATTTTGTGAGTATTAATGCAGGGGCCCAAGTGGCCATTATTTTACTCGCATGTGGACCTTGTGTGGTCATTGTTAATTGTTGGGACACGTTTTGTACCTTGGGTAGAGCTCCCCGTACAAAGGAGACTTTGCCCGATTTTCGTGAGTGGTGTCGGGTTACCCGATCCACGAGTATTCCGTGGGTTGACGGGTTGTCAACTTAATTCCTGGCTCGGGGCGTCACATCTAATACAAGAACTTTAGAAATCATCTCTTGACCAAAAGAGGTTTATGAATAAGGCATGGGCACATGTAATACAAGAACAACTTTTAGAAATCTTATCTCTTATATCATAAGAGGATTTTTTATAAGGCATGGGCAGGTCTAATATAGGAACGTCTTTTGTAAATCTTGTCTCTTAAATCAAAAGAGGTTTTTGGAAAGGCATGAGCACATCTAATGCAATAACTTTTTCTAGAAATCACTTTTCGAATAAGAAGAGGTTCTTAATAAGGGTGACACACCTGCACATAAGAACTTCTAGGAATCTTGTCTTCTTGAACCCATAGTTTTTTTGAATAAGACACGGGCAAGTCTAATAAGAACCTAAGTATAATATGTTAGCTTCCAATTGCATACCAAAATATGCACATGATTTTATCATCCAAACATCAACCTAAAAAAACATACCTAATATCCAATCTTTAAATTTCCAAATACATCCATATATCATTACCAATAACATACCAAATATCAACTTAAATAACATACTAAATATCCAATCATTTAATTACTAAATACATAACCAAATCTTGTCTAAAAAATACCAACACGTAAACAAATATTGTCTCAAATAACATCCACAATCAAATAATATATCTAGGTCCAACTAAGACGGTGATTGATTAGCGGTAGAAGCTTAGCTGCCAATCGAATAGTTCAAGTCTTTTGTTGAAGACTGGGCAACAACTCTAGGTCGCCTCTTTCATCCAAACTAGATGAATTGAAAAATACATTAAAAAAAGAGTTAGACTCATCCACAAATTGATATTTGATCCACAAATAAATGTATAATAAAACAAATATCAAATAAAAAATTATAGTAGTCATGCAAATTCCATCATGTGCAATGAACACCCCAAACCCAATAGGCACATTTGGGCCTGCATTCCCCGCCATCTCCGAATTCCTTCCTCCCCCTTACGAATTCTACCATCTCTTCCTTGTTCTAGTAGGTTGGGATATAGCACCAAGGTTGGTTGATGAAGGGCCAACTTAGCTTGAAGAAGGTCGTCCCTCATCTTTTATTGGTCTACCTTTAGGTCTTTAAGGGGTAGGTTCCACAACCCTATCTTTTTTGGTCAATTCATACCAAACTGTACCCCAAATTATACCCCCGACGCTCTATAACATGTTTAGGGTAAAATAAAAGTAAAAGTATATATTTCGGGAATAAAATAAGGCTAAAAAGAAAATTTCGAAAACCCAAAATTTATACAAAAGACAAGGGTAAATTGGTCCTTCACCAATTTAGGACCCAAGGGTCATAATTTAATAAGAATATATGCTAAGGTGAAAATAAGATAAGTCAAAGATTTCAATTAGGGGATGAAGTTGAACTGAGAATGTGATGAAAATGCGATGACGAAATGAAAAATGGAAAAGAATTAAATATGTATAAGGCCAACACGGCCTTATATTGAATCAAAATATCTCATTTGGTCTCTCATTTGGAGAGAAAAACGTAGAGAAGAGAAATAGAAGGGAGAAGAGAAAAGAGAAGCAAGAGAAGAGAAGAAGAAACAAGGAAGGATCAAAAAGAGCAAAGGTATGGAATTAGTATGGTTTTGGGTATGGAAACTAAGATTTTTGTATTTTTTGTATGATTTGTATGGATTGTTATGGGTTGGTGTGAATTTGTGGACTTTTATATGAAATTCCTCCTTGAGCTAGGGTTTGAGGTGTTAAAGAGTGTGATTGCTTGTTAGGAGTATGGAATCTTCCCTTTGAGGTTTAGTATGGAAGTATGGGTTTTTGCGGATTAGCTCGATTTTGTATGGACTTTGTTAGACTTTAGTATGGAACTTACTAAGGTTTGTGTAGAACTTGTATGGAGGCTATGCTTTGGTATAGAATTTGTATGGATTTTGAACTTTGGTTTTATTCCTACTTTTGGGGTGATTTTGGGATTGATTGTAGGATGGTTTTATGCCATGTTCGCATGTTTTGTGTCGTGGTTTGTACTCAATTGGGAGGGATATTGTGGCCGGTGGACAAGGGCTGTTCTATGATGGTTTCTGGGGTCAAAATTGGAGTACGTACTCCGAAAGCTCCAAGGAGCTCTCCGCACGCCATTGCGTACCGGGCCTGTAATGAGGCCCTCGGGTATGCAATTGCGTGGGTTTCCACGCAATTGCGTAGCCCCTGCACACTTTTAAGCATCAAACTTCGAACGGCCATAACTTCTTCATTCGAACTCCGTTTTGGATGTTCTTGGACTCTATGGAAAGCCCTTTGAGTCTAAAATCCATCCATATATAGCTTGATAATACTGAAACTCATATTAAGTCTAGAAATCATGAAAAATAGTAGGCCCTACAGGTTCTCGCTTTTCGTCATTGTTCATAGGAAATTAACTCCCATTCGTCATAACTTCTTCTGTCGACTGCTTTCAGTGATTTCCCACCTGCGAAAACTGAGTCTAATCCATCCATATGTTTTCTGATATTGAATGACAATAAATAGCTCATGCAGAGCACATGGTGAAATCCTATAGTTATTCATGCATATAGTGAAATATGGTGTAAAGATACGAATAAATGAGTGAAACAGATATGATTACCGAATGACAATAATCATTCTGAATATGAGATATGTACTAACATAAAATACACATGAGAATTGTCACTTAGAACCTCGGTAAAGCGGGATAGATGGGCATGTCATTAGGGAAAAACAAAGTTCCAAGAAGATATTGATTTAGTTGGCCCGTTGTCATTACAACGCCTTTCTAATTCTTTATAGATGGTCATTGTCTGCACACATAACAAGGTTTCTCTGACCTTATAGATGGTCATTGTCTTGAACAATGATAACAGCGCCTCCGGGCCCTTTATAGACCACTGTTGCATGCTGAGTACAACGCCGAGCCCTTATAGTTTCCTTTATCCAATTTAAGGTTTGGTGCAGTATAAACATAAAAACAAAATGACTTGAACATAACATATGAAAGTTTATACATATGATATGAGAAGCATAGCATTGCTATGTGATGATATGTAAACAGTGACAAGTACATGTTGATAAGAATAAGAGGAAAAGTGTAAATGACATGAAATGAAATATGATATGATAAAAAAGTATAAGATTGCATAAGCATGTGTAAATTATATGTATGAAACATATATATGCATGTGTATATGACAAGTATGGAATACAAAATAAGTATATGATATGTTATATGTATATGTATATGTGTAAAGTGTGATGACTCTTATTAGAGTTCATCCACGAGTATGATTTCCCACTAAGCTATAAGCTAAGCACGGGTGTTTCATCCGTGTAGGTACAAAAGAGGAAACCAGAGGATAGAACAATCCACATCAGCAGTCAAAGGCCACACATCACTAGGTGCCCACTGGAAGACCTTTTGGTCTAATGTATATGTATTTTTGTTTCTTTTGTAAACAATGTAAATATTGTAAATGTTGAACACTTCCATATATGGAGTTTGTATATATATTTTGTAATTCGCTGCTACAAGATATAATACAAGTTAAATGTTTAACATTGTATGATTGAACAAGCCAAAGTTTATGTTTATAGTAATAAAAAATAAAAAATAAAAAAATGACACTGTTGACACTCGGTGCTAACTTTGGGGCTACACAAAACCAACATAATTTATCAAGGTCCACATTAAATCTCCTCCTCACCTCTCAAATAATGCAATCCATCCCGACTCTTCAACAACTCTCTATGCCTAAATATTGTTAACACCTCCATTTCCTTAAATAATAACCCCACCCTACATAAACACAAACACAATCACAAGAAAACTATATTAATCACTTCTAATATTAATAACTAATCAAGTAATTCCCTACACTAATCACAAACACAATCACAATAAACCTGCGTTAATCAATGCTAATATTCAAACATAATCAACCTACATTACCTTTCTTTACCCTACACAATCACTACTTTAATCACAAACACAATCACAAAAAAACTATACTAACCACTGCTAATATTAATAACTAATCAAGTAATATGTTGTAACTACCTACACTAATCACAAACACAATCACACAATCAAGTAATAATCATGTAACTACCTACACTAGTCTACACTAGTCACAATAAAACCTACATTAATCAATGCTAATATTCAAACAGAATCAACCAGCATTACCCTACTTTTAAATCTTGCTTACATTCACATATTCAAACATAATCACAACTAATATTAATAACTAATAAAATAATATGTTGTAACTTCCAACACTAATCGTAAACATAATCACACAATCAAGTAATAACCATGTAACTGCCTACACTAATCATAAACACAATCACACTAAAACCTAGACTACATTAATCACAAACATTAACAAATACAACAAAGACATGGTGGCAAAAACTCACCAACTATCACCATCGGCAGTACTAGGTCTTGATCAACAAAGACAATGGACAAAGGTCCCGATCATTCCATGGAAAGTCTCGATTCAGGCTCTCGTTTGGGATTACAAGAAAAATCAAATGCTGACCACAAAAACCCAAACAACGTAATAAACAGGGAAAGGTAACAAACAATTAAATGTCATAAAACCTAAAACCCATACGTATTAATGGGCAAACAAAACCCTAAACCTAGAACCTAGAATACCCCCCCTTATTTATGCAACAAAACCAGAACTACAGATTACCCAAAAAACATAACCCATAAAACCTTGAAATTTCAAATACAGAAAAAACATCCCAAAAAGAGTAAATTTCAAATCAAACCCAAGTAAAAAACCCACTTCAAAGGAAGGAGCGAAGGTGTGTAGGAGATTGACAAGGCATCAAACCTCAGAGATTGAAGATGATTAGTGACTACATGTTTAAATAAGGTTAAAAATATTTGCTTTAAATCTACTATATTTCTGTGACTAGATTTTACTTTGATATATTGAAGATATATCGATTGATATTTTTGGTTACGACTATCAAATATATCGGAATTTAACAAAAATACTTTTGAAATTATGAAAATACTTTTTAAAAGTGTAAAATGAAATTAATAATCAAATATACACATTGAGATTACATTGCAATGGTCTTTTAAAACCAAAATTAAGATCGATGTGACTCTATTGCAACATTTGATGAAGGGATCCCATCTTATTAAAAACAATATGCATACCAAGACATGGTGTTCCGATAATATTGATTATGAGATCAAACATGTCATGCATAGATGTCTTGACTTCTATCCACAACCTCTCCATGGATAAGAAATCCGAGGTTCACCCACATGCTCGTTTGAAATCCTTGTTGCAATTGATATGGAATGTGAAATGATATTTGTTCAGCATGAGGATAGTTTATCAATCTATATTCTTCGTCAATGGTAGTCGAAGGATTTAAAAAGGCTTACGATAACTCATCGTAAGAAGAAAACGCTGAACGTCATCGGATGAATATCAGATATGTCAATGTTCCACTGACCAAAACTAGCCTCGAAAATGAATCCTCACTAAGGTTGTGTCATCATTCTGTTGTCAATTCTCTATATTGATTTCCAATGGCTCCAATACTTGGACCAGCTCTCCTAGACCCGTGGTCTTCATCTTGTGTAGCATGTGTAAAATCATCTTCACCAGTAAATCGACTCAATGGATATTGACTTTGTTGTTAATCTGTAATATCTCCACCATCATTTCCGATATCGGAGGATGATGTGCCCTGAACCTCTGGAGGTTACTCAGACCTCCCGCTACCTATCATCGCACTAGCATGCGCAATAGCAAAGTAGGGCCGCGAATCCCTACGCTCAACAAAGGCCTCGTCAACATCGCTGCGTTTCGGGCTACCACTTCCCGTGGATGACCTCTACGCCCTCTCCCGCGACTAGCCATCTACACACAAGCCAAATGGCAAGTTGGTTTTTAGTCGAAGTGTCTCAAAGGTGTACTATTCCAGACACTATTCGGATACCGAAAAATTTTATATACTATGTCCATGCATTCATAGGTAACGCAAGACAATAATTCCATATATTAAATCATATACCAAAAAAAAATTTTCAAAACCTCAGAACGCTGCTATGGAACAAAGGACTCGTATCGCTGCGACCGAAGTCAAATCGGTCGAAGCGATAGGCACACCCCATGGTAGGCCGCCGCACGCCGCGAAGCGCGACCGCGCCAAAGCCGCGTGTGCATAGCCTCGTCGTGGTCATGCCCGGCCGGTCGCTAGCCGGCGGTCGCAACACACATCGCCATGTCGCGTGTCGCGGTCGCGCAGCCGCGGACACCGGGCCGTGTCGCGGCCGTGGTCGTAACCTTCCACACCGGGTCGCGAACGCGCACAGCGACACTACCGCGTAGCAGTCGTGGTCGTGAAGCGCGACGATGCCGCGGTCGCAGTTATTCCCGGCTTCCCCGGGTCGCGATACAAATATTGTATCGCGGACTAACCGCCGCCACCGTCGACGCGCACAACGCCGCGTCGCGAACGCTACCGCTGTCAGCGGTCGAAGGCCGATCGCAGCCTTGCTTCATACGTGAGCCATGGCACCAAAGGTCGCTTCACCACGATACAAACTATTGTATCGCGACTCACCCAATGGCAAGGCTGCGCGCATGCGCTGTCACAAGCCCTTGCGCTCGAGCCGACCGTGTCGTGGGCCCTCGCCGGGTCATGTCGCAGGTCATACCGATCGCGGGCCCCCTCACATACGCCTCGCGCCCCATGTCACGATACGCTTTGCTGTATCATGACATAGCACAACCGAAAATGTGGGCAAAGAGCCCATTCCACCTCCCCTATGCTTTGTTTTTTTCTTTGTTCCAACTTATCGCAAGACCACAAAAAAATATTTTTTTTCATGTCTATATATATATATATATATATATATTCTTTCGCTTACCTAATCGTAAAACCGAAAAATTTTTTCAACACATTTTTCCCTATGGTGCTATTCACTAAGCACACAAATCACACAATATACACAACACATCATCACACATCAATCATCAAAATGCACAAGAAATGCGCGGATCTAACCTCGCGTCTATCGTCTCTAGGTAATCGATACCTAACTTTTTTGATACTGCTTATACTTCCTTAAGATTCGGGACATTAAGCTCTAGATATTTATAAACCTAAGCTCTGATACCAAGTTGTGACGCCCCAAATCCCGAGGTGTCCCGTTGACAACCTATCAACCTGCGGAATACCTGTGTCTCATATTATGACACTTATACATGAGTATAAATGGCCACGTGGGCCCATGCATCAATACTCACTAATTACATCAACTATATACCAATAGTTCAAGAGTTATTACAATACTCTTAACCAAACATATATCAAAATTTAAAGTTTTAATACATGTTCTATAAAACGAATACCAAAGCCACAACTCGGCTTTCTTCTAAAATGCGGCCTCTAGTGAGCGTCGGTCCTCCCCGTAGACACCCTTGTACCGAAATATAGTCCCGACAGGTGAGCAAATGCCCAAGAAGATAATTTCCCTACATGGGTTACTCCCCACCTAAGTTCACATGTCATGGCAACCAAACACACTTTCAAGAAAATGGCTATGATCCTACTTGAATGTCTACATGCCCAATCTTATGTTTCCAAGTCCTCACCTCGACTCTCACACATGCCTAAGCCAAATGCGAGTAAAAATACAATAAAACAAAAGGTTTTTTTTTTTCTGGAAAACTTACTTCATCGAGTTTCTTCAAAGAAATATATCGACAACCTCTCCGAGGTGAATTATCGCAATTCTTCGAACATTCATGGGTCCGCCTTCGAGATGAACCGTTGACAACTCTCAAGGCCATTTCTTCGAAAAATCTTCCTTGAAATTCTTTTACAACCATTTTCATTTCTTTCATTTTCGTGGTCATGCACTCGCCACAGCACTTATCGTTTCTTAGTAGCCCTCTAGTGCATATGGAATGCATTATGTCACTTCCAAACAATTCATGCTAATATATTTTACTTGTATATATTAACAAAATTAACTCACATAAATCATGCTATTCAATTTACAACAATAACACCAAAATTAGCTCACATGGGCTAATTAACAAATCAAGCAATTCATTTTGAATCACCCAAACCACCAAAAAAATCACACAACATATCACGTGAACAGTGAAACCCTAGGCTCGGCACTGTTCACGACCACACAATACTCCACTCGTTCAAAGATTTTGAGACCGAAAACACAGCCTCGAGACACTATTTACATACTAAAAACATTTCATACACAATGTCCATGCATTCATAGGTAATGCAAGACAATTAATTCCATATATTAAATCATAATCAACAACAAAATATTTTATTTTATTTTATTTTTTAAATTTTATTCGATTTAGTTTATTTTATTTTTAATTTTGAAAACTCTTGAACAATGCTCAGAAACAAAGTGTTCATGAACAAAGAACTCAAAATAAAGGTCCCGAGTGAAAATCGGTCAAGTGCACAAAGGCACCCACCTCGTCCGGTACCCGCGCGCACACCACGTGCAAGCAATGTGCTCAGGTCGCAGTCTGGGGGCCTAGCCGTGTCACAAGCCCGGCTCCTACCGTGTCGCAAACAAGACGCCCACGTGTTACAACGAGCCCTCTCGCACTACTGCGCGTCGTATCCCAGGCCTCCTCGGCCGTGTCGCGCATTGTATCCTGACACAACGCCGTGTCGCAGGCCTCTTCGGTCACGATACAAAATTTGTATCTCGACCTAGCCCCCTGGGCTGCACGACACCACGCACCGTGTCGGGTGCACTACCGCACGGTCGCACTTCAGCGCCCGTATCGTGGCGCATTGATCTCGCCATATCGCGCCTCGGCTACGCTATATCGCCGCGACACAACGGTCGCACCACCACGATACACGTTTCAGACGCGACTTCTAAATGCGCTACGCGCCGCGCGACGTCGCACGCCCCGCACAGCCGCCGCGGTCGCGGGTCTCTACTGGCCATGCCCAGATCCCGGCCCGACCCGATTGGAGGATCTGAACCGAAGTCCGGGGCGCGATACTATCTATACTCTTGCTATATATTTTAACAGACTTACTAGACTCTTATCAATTGCTCTTCTCGCAGCCGCACTGCATCAGGTATACAAATAATTTATGTAATAACAAAATCATTTACATGTACAAAAGAACTACCACCGGAGGTGTGTCCATCACAATCTATACACATATACAGCCAAGAGTCCTTTACTTGTACTATTACAATTTTACTAGTTTACAAAACTCAGATCATGAATAGCCACGATGAAAGCACCTATCTCTCAGCCTACCGCTTTGTCAATGCGGAAATGTCCTCACCCCTCTAGCCTTGTCTTCGTTTCTATACCTGGCACGGATTGAAGACCGTGTTGCTTTACGCTATGGGAACATAAGCATGGACAACCAAATTTCAATGGCGCACCGGCCACAAGCTTATACATAAGGAATTATATATATCTAAACATATTTCTATATAACTTTAATCCCTTGTCATCTTATATTCCTATCGTGATGTCAAACTTTTCATTACATGTTCTATAAATTCTGGCACATCTTACTTATACTTTTTATCGTATTCCCAGTTTCTATACTTCACATATTCAAGTACTTATCATGTCTCTAGTCTATGTCTTTTTCATCTTCTGCCTCATGTCTTTTATTGCATTCTCAGACTATTACGTATATCATATCATTCCCTTATCTATCACAAATACTTTGCCTATTTCTTGTCCTCGCTTATATCGTGATATTTAACGCTTCATCTTATTTCTCAGATTTACGTTCTTTGCAAGTTTCTATGCTTTCATGTCTCGTGATATACTTCTTCATATAACCTATCTTATACTATTCTCAGACGCTTATCTACATTCTTATACTTTCATATAATGCTCTTTTCATATGTCTTTTTTAATTGCCTCTCAAATTTTTTCATGTTCTAAGTCGTGTCTTTATTCTATGTCTTCGCATATATATACTATACTTTCATACATACATATTCATACTTGTACTATCGCCGCATATCCATATTCCCATTCATCATATAATTTTGTGCTTTCAGATACTTTCATTACTTTTCTCAGGTTCATATACTTATTTTCATATCAATTTATAATCAGACTACTTGTTCTTGTAATTGTTCAGATTTATCGTATAGCAAGATATGCTTCTCATATCGGGTCACATCTTCTATACATTATCATTTTTCGGCTCACAACCACAACACCTTGCAGCTTTAATACCTGAAACCATGCAAAATCCAAGTACCATCAATCGCACTGGAGGCAGTTGATTCTCAGCTCAGCACACCCGAAGGTATCATCAACGCACGGTGATGCTGACCTATGTCATATGCTATCAAGACCCGAAGGTACTATCACCGTACGAGGCGTTGATCTCTGCCTATCAGGGTGACCTTTATGGGCCACCCGATCCAAACGGATCTCACGACCCAAACGGCCTCACATTCGTTCATGAATATGCCGTGAAGAATCAGATCTTCCCCTATAGGCATGCCTATCTATCCCTCTACCAGTCCTATAAGCATAATCAACTTTATTACATTTTCTGTACATATTTCATAAGCATGAATAACTATTGTTATCATAATTGCTTATGCATATATACTATCATTACTTTTACTCAGATAATTCTCATATCTCGTAGTTTCATATTACTATTTCATATATCTATATTACATATAGTCACATTCTTTATATCATTTACATTTCTATCATGATTTAGCTATTCTTGTACTTCTATATTCATCATGTAGGCTTTACTCATTCACATTTTCATATATGTACTTATCATTATAAATGTTCTCATTCCTGCTTTGTCATCTTTTACTTATCTCCATTGTTCTTATCATTTATGCCTTTCTACCATGTGTTCCTAGCATGTTTCATCTATTTCCTTTCGGTATGGCTATCATATATTCCTATCATTTACATATTCCTGTCATGTCTTTATCTATTCATATACTTTCTATATTTCTATCATGTTCCATCTATTCGTTTATTGTGACAATCATATGTCTACAACATATAATCTTATATTCATATGTGCCTATCAATTGTGTACTTTTAGTCTATCGTATCTTAAGTATATACCCTATCATATCTTATCATATCTTATGACTTATACCTATCATATCTTATGACATATCCTATATTAATATCATTCATGTTTTATGAACATATTCATACATATTGCATTTTCTATATTTTCCTTATTTCATGGCTATTACATATAGCACTTCATATACTTATGAAGTCTGATGTGTATGAAATCACACCTCATTCATATATTCTTATTCCTATATGAATCTATTTTACTTAGGAATTGGAATTAACCATCTGATCATCCAAAATAAAGTTATGGCATTTTATGCCAACTAGTCATTTTACCGATTTTCTAGGACAGTTTGTATTACTTATTTTTCGATGTCTTAACTTCATATTTTGACACTATGTCCTTATACGCATTTAGTTAAGGTGCTATAATTCTATTCCAACTGGAATCACCTTACCTCGAGCACCGACCCCGTTACGCCCGAACAACTTTCGACACTACTCTATGTTCAAACATCGAAACCAGAATTTGTTTGCACATGGTCCCACTTGAACGTGGATTTTTGGGCCACTTAGATTCATAATTTGACGATATCTATTTCTATATGGATGGTTCTCCTTGAATTTTATTTTAATTGGCCACTTGAATCACTCAAATCGGATAAGAAATGGGCAAGTTATGGCCAAAATACAAAAACTGGTCAAAACTGGAAAACAGAGCAGCAGGTGTACCGATACATGTCTAACATGTACCGGTACATGTTGGCCAAAAACGACCAGAACACAATAACTTGAACATGTACCGGTACATGTCACCCGAAATGCCCAAAATGTGTGTTTTTCACCTATTTTTCCATATTTTTGATCCCCAATTCAACTCTATACTTCATCTACACTTCAAGACCACTCCATATGTCTCTTGTAAACTCTTTCTACTCAATTCTCCTTTCAATACTATTTCTTTCAAACAATTTATCCTAAATTACTCTCAAACTCCACTCTAATTATGGGTTACACCCATACACAACTAAACATGATGATTAGTTAGTTTGTTCAAAACCCTAACTCAATTACTTCATCAACTATGAATCCATCCTCAAAGAGAAGATTTCATAAAGTTGTCCTATTCAAGGTTTTACCAAGCTTACTTTTAAGAATTTGTGGTTAGGAAGAAACCTAACAAAACCCTAGGTTTTTGGGAACCAACTAATAATCATACAATTGCATGGAAAACCATTCAAAGCTTTAAAAGCCCATGTAGTTCCATACCAGTACCAAGCTCCATACCTTGGCTCGTTTGGCCCCTCTTCTCCTCTTCTTCTTCTCTTCTTCTTCCTCTTCCTCTTCTTCTTTCTTTTCCTCCTTCTCTCTACGGTTCTCTCTCTCAAAATGAGACCAAATTTGGTCTTAAATCAATTGTTTAGTTAAGGTCATGTTTGGCCTTCAAATAAAACTCATTTTTGCTTTTAAGTATTCATAATTGCATTTTGGTCCCCCCATTTCTCTTTTATCTCTATTCCATCTTTTCTATATTTGCATCTAATCCCATCTCTTCATCTTATAACACTTAAGTCCTCAAGTGGTAAATTACATATTTACCCTTGGCTTTATTATAAATTCCGGGTCTTTGTTTTATTTTCCGAAATTCATATTTAGCTTTTAATATACCCTAAACAAGTCCGAAAACTGTTAGGGTATATTTCGGGGTGTTACACTACCACGCCGTGTCGTGGGCGTGGCCTTGCCGCATTGCGGCTCGCATCAGGTTTCAATGCTTCGTGTCGATACAACTTATCAGATCGCGGACTAAATGGGCGTATTCATTCAAATACCTTCTAAGCATATATATTTTTCACGTCATTTTTTTTCATTCAAACATCGAAAACCACAAAAATATTTATTATTTACTTTCATTCTTCCAAAGAGGTCCACAAATATTAAAACGTTACATATTTAAAACCTCAAAAAAATTTCTTCTCATCATTTTTTCCTATGAGCCATTCACTACGCACACAATTACACACTTCATACCACACATGATCACACAATTCATACACAATGCATGCAAAGGTTCTAATCCGTCTGCCTAGGTAATCATATACCTAAGCACTACACCCACCGAGTTCCCAAGGTAATCGTTTACCTTAACTCCCATACCATCATTTTCACCCCAAAATCAATCTTCGCCGACAACTCATTAACCTGGGAATACTGTGGATGTCGAAAGAACCCGACACTACTCACGAAACTGCAGCCCTTTGCACGGAGCTCTTACCCATGTACACAATCATCCCAAAATTAATAATCATCATCAAACCATATATAATACTATAATATAAAATGGCCACAAATCAGTACACTAATATCATTTAATACATCAATCATTTCATCATTAGTTCAAGAGCGTTACAATACTTTTAACCAAACATATATCAAAATTTAAAGTTTTAATACATGTTCTATAAAACGAATACCAAAGCCACAACCCGGCTTTCTTCTAAAATGCGGTCTCTAGTGAGTGTCGTCCTCCTATACACTCCCTGTACCTAAAATAGTGGTCCCTCGACAGGGTGAGCAATGCCCAGTAGAGATAATTTCCTACCTGGGTTACTCCCCACCTAAGTGCACATGTCATGGCAACCAAACACACTCTAGCAAATACATGATCCTACTTGAATGTCTACATGCCTAATCTCGTGTTTCGAGTCCTCACCGACTCCCTCACACAAGCCTAAGCCAAATGCGAGCAAAAATACAGTTTTGAAAACAAAAGGTTTTTGTTCTAAAAAACTTACAACCAGTTTCGGTAAATATATTGGACAACCCTCAGAGGTGAATTGCTAGGTACTTTCAAATACCATGGTCCTCCAAGATGAACTGGTTGATTAACTCTCTAAGGCAATTCTTTGGAAAATCTTCCTTGAAATTCCTTTCACAACCATTTTCATATTTCTTTCATTTTCGTGTCATGCACTCACACCTATCGTTCTAGGGTGCCCTGGTGCATATGGAATGCATTATGTCATTTCCAAACAATTCATGCTAATATATTTTACTTGCATATATTAACAAAATTAACTCACATAAATCATGTTATTCAATTTACAACAATAACACCAAAATTAGCTCATATGGGCTAATTAACAAATCAAGCAATTCATTTTGAATCACCCAAACCACAACACACAACATATCACGTGAACAGTGAAACCCTAGGCTCGGCACTGTTCACGGCCACACAATAGGGATTTTCTCCACTATTTTGAGACCGAAAGCACAACCTCAAGACACTATTTACATACTAAAAACATTTCATACATAATGTCCATGCATTCATAGGTAATGCAAGACAATTAATTCCATATATTAATCATAATCAACAAAAATTATTTTATTTTATTTTATTTTTATTTCTGAAAACCTGCGAACAAAGGTTTCAGAACAGTTATCCCAAACAGCGACTTCAAAACAAAGGTTCCGAGTCAAAATCGGGCCGGGCGCAATAATGCACCCACCCGGGTCCAACTAAAGACGCGACATCGCTGCATCGAGTTGCAGCCGCAGCCCGCTCCGCCGGTCGCAGCCCGTCCCGCTGCGTCAGAGCGCACGCCCGGCCAGGTCAGAATGCACGCTTCACCGTTGCAACATACCAAGGCATCGCGCGCATCGTATCGGCAGCTCCTGGGCCGTGGTTTGCATTGTATCCCGACACAACGCCGTGTTGCAGGCCTCTTCGATCACGATGTAAAATTTGTATCGCAACCTGAAATTTCCGCCGAAAGCACCACGCTGGCCGCGGTCGCTACACGCAGCGGCTGCTGCGTACTTCCCTACCAATTTATCGTGGCACATTATTGCGCCATATCTACTGCCACGCGCCAGATCACGACACAACGAACGCCCTCCCATATGGTCACAATGTTTTGTATCGCGACTCTCCCGCCGGGTGCCATGCGTCATGCCAAGGTCGCACCCGCGTATGTAATGGAAGGTCGGTCAGAAGCCCACAGGTCCTACTAATGAGTCTAAACCTCATTTGAATTTTAATCCATTTTTCTAAGTTTACAAGTTAATTGTTGATTCATATACGTAAACTTGGGCAATTTGCTCAAATTTAATTTTGCAGAAAATACAAAGAGAAGCTTAAAATCCCAAAGAAAACTCGGAAGAATTCAACAGAATAGAAAGGAGGTCGCAACTAGAAAAAGAAAGTCGCGACAGGAGCTCTTTTGTTCAAGATTTCTGTGTCACAACATCACCAAGACCAATTAATGAGGTTATAATTAAGAAAACGGGTTGAAACGAAGAAACTATTCGTAGAGCGTGTCGAGGTCGCGACGTTGATGAAGCCATAGATGAGGTCTCTGCAAGAAAATTTGAGGTTGCAACCAGTTCTTAAATGAAGGACACTAATTGAGGTCGCGACATCATCGCTAGGTCATGACATGGAACTGAATTGGGAGTCACAACAAAGAGATTTGAAGTTGCAGCTACAAGAGATGGAGAATCAGAAATGAAGTCGCGACATCATCTCGAGGTCACGACAGAAAACCTGAAGCTGAGCCAAGCGAAGTCCCAGTTAGGAAAATCGAAGTTGCAACCACTTGTTATTCAAGGATCCGAAGGGAGGTCGCAACCAATTACTAAGGTCGCGACCTAAAGAAACACTGAACATTACAAAGCCATGTCGTGACCTAATATTTAGGTCATGACGTGAAAACTCGCCAACGAAGTCTTTACCAAGTTGGAGGGGAGTCATGACCACTTAATCAGTCAAGAACCTGAAAGGAAGTCGCGACCAGTCATTGAGGTTGCGACCTGAATGCACTCTGAGCATCAACATCCAGGTTGCAATTATGTTTAAAGCAACTGAGACAACCTGCAACCAGAAAGGAGCAGCTTAAGGTCGCGACATCATATTGAGGTCACGACCTATTTAAAGGCAATGAGCTATCATACGGGCCGCGACTCAACATTGAGGTCGCTACATATATTCTCAAATCGTGTGCCAAAGACTGAAAAGGAGGTCGCGAACCCGAAAAGAAAAAGTCACGACCGTGAAAGCAAGAGGAATAGAATTGTGGTCGCAACTTAAAACTTAGGTCGCGACATGCAGTGTAGAAAGGAAAGGAAGTCCTGACTCAAAACTAAAACGGTGACAACTAAAAGGAGGTCGCAACCTAAAACTGAAGTCGTGACTCAAAATTTCGTAAGAAGGAACGGCAAACGAGGTTAGCGAAGATGAGACTAAGGTCGCGACATCAATTCTTGAGAACAATTGAGCCAAAGAGGTCGCAACCAAAATTGAGGTCGCGACCACTAGTCAACGAAGCTGCAAGAAACTTGGTCGCAACTGAACTGGAGCAGATAAAGAGAACCCAGGTCGCGACATCAATCCAGGTCGCGGATACGACAAATGATTCGGGCTTTTTCTCGGTGAATTCCAACTGAGTTTTTTTTTTTTCGGGACTCACCCAATTTCTTTCGACAGCTATAACAGACAAAGGTTAGAATAGTGAAGTAGCTTCCTGCCTTCACTACCCAAAAAAGGGGGAACTAGAGAGGAACTCATTGTATAAGATAGATAGAATTTAGTTTCTTCATTTTTATTTTATTTTCTTTCTGAATTCTTTCTCTGATCCGAATCTACGAACTATAAAACGAGTGGAGCTGGATTTATTTATATATTTTCTTCTTAAAATTAATGTCGAAAATTTATGAAACTAGACAAAATTCTGAATCATTTCTTCTCAGTTTCATTGCGAATATGGGATGTACGTGATCTAGATCTATTTCCTTTTAATTGTAATAAAGAATTGTAACGCATCTCTCGTCGGATTTGATTTACGCTAGTTGCGCCTTTCGCAAAATATGGAGAAAATTATTTAAGGATTTACTTACTTGGTGTCGCTTTTGAATCGATAGGTTCCCAATAGTAGTACCGAATAATTAGCCGAGGGAATGTATCTCGCTTCTCGATTTACAGGATGCCCTCCGTGGACACGTGAGTCGAGATTCCGAGCCGAGAACATTCACTTCTCGGGTATGCTAGACTACCATTGATGAAATCACGAGCTTTGAAAGTTCATACTGATAAATCCTCATTCGCTTCATAATTGAAGTTGAGGGAGTATTTAACAATATAAATAATCAGAGAGTTCACCTTAATCTAAAGGGAAGTTCCCAACCCCGTGTTAGCTGAGACCTAATCAAGGGAAAGGGACGAACCAATAGATCTGGAGGATGAGCCACCAATTAAGTGGTAGAAACTTTGCAAAAATCCTAAGAAGGAAATGCAAAAGATCCACATCAAGAAATGGGTGTGAAGTATTTTATAGCAAAATGCCCAAATCTTGCAAGAGAATCGAAATATTGTGTAGTCGATTGATCTTGTCTTCAAGAGAAGTAAGGGTTTCCAACCAGTGAATATAGAGAAATCCAATTGCAAAAATTAGGAAATCTTTGACAAATCCAGATCCATACATAAAACAGAGCAATGAATTTTCGTGTAGGAATTGACTGTTTCATTGTAATTCTTTGATAGTTTTCGTTTCTCATAGGAAACTGATTCAGTCCAATATTTCCGTTACCATTTATTTATAGTCATTTACTTCAGTTTTGTTTTAGCTCAACAGTAGTTAATAGTCTAGGATCTTTATTTTTCTAGATAAAACTTTCACTATGAGGTTTTAGTCCAAATAGCATAGAATTTCGTAGTCGGGTAGTCGATCTCACCTCACAATATCTGTGGGAATGATACCTGGACTTACATTCAGATTTTACTACTTGTATTACTTGTGCACTTGCAGTGTCATATACTAGACCCGTATTTTTAAATCATGAACATTAAGAAAGAATTATTTTATTAAGCAAATTATTTATCGAAGTAGCGCTGGAGTGCGAGAAGTGTAAGGCTCTTGTAACTTCATGTAAATTTGAGGTTTTTAGTCTATATGAAAAGGCAAACACCTACCACGCCCCGTGTCGTGGGCGTAGCATAGCCTGTCGTTGCCCATATAAATCTGCCCAGGCGCACGTGTCACGATTCACAATCCGCCTTATCGTGACTGAATGGTAGCCGTCCAGTACCTTTGAGCATATATATTTTTTTTCACATCATTTTTTTTTCTCATTCCAGCTACTGAAAAACCACCAAAAAAATATTAATTATTTTTTTTTTTCATTTTCCAGTAGAACCAAATAAATTTATTAAATTTTTTTTCCGTTTTACATTTATAAAACCCAAAAAAATTCTTCTCGTCATTTTTTTCTATGTGCTATTCCTAAGCACACAATCACACAATTCATACAACACATGATCACACAATTCATACACAATGCAATTGTTCTAGTCTATCATTGACTTGCCTAGGTAATCACACACTAAGCACTACACCCAGGCTCCCAAGATTGTCGTTTACCTTAAGCCACAATATGACTATAGAGCCCCAATCGGGGTGTCTCGTTAATGACAGTCGACTTAACGAGAATACTTGTGGATGTCGAGTAACCCAGGCACCACTCCACGAATCGAGCAAAGTCTCTTTTTATGCAGGGAGCTCTGCAAGGTACACAGCACATCCCAAAAATTAACAACGACCGCCTTAGGGTCCATATACAATTAAAATGAGCAAAGAAATGGTCTTAGAATTTTTGTAATACTCACTAATTACATCAACTATATACTGATAGTTCAAGAGTTATTACAATACTCTTAACCAAACATATATCAAAATTTAAAGTTTTAATACATGTTCTATAAGACGAATACCAAAGCCACAACCCGGCTTTCTTCTAAAATACGGCCTCTAGTGAGCGATAGTCCTCTTATTACCTCCTGTTTTACAGAAATAGTAGATCTCGACAGGGTAAGCAATGCCCAGTAGAGATAATTTCCTACATGGGTTACTCCCCACCTAAGTGCACATGTCATGGCAAACAATCACACTCAAGTAAATACATGATCCTACTTGAATGTCTACATGTCAAATCCCATGTCTTGAGTCCTCATCGACTCCTACCGCACATGCCTAGCCAAGTCGAGAAAATTACAGGTTTTTCAAAAGCTTTTGTTCTCGAAAACTTACTACCGAGTTTCGGTAAAATTTATTGGACAACCCTCCAAGGCGAATCTGTTGGATAACCCTCCGAAACAATACATGGGCCCCTCTGACATGAATTGTTGGACAATCTTCCAACACAATTATCCGGAAAATCTTCCATCGAAATTTCTTTCACAAACATTTTTCGTCTGTTTTCTTTCATTTTCGTGTCATGCACTCACTCTTAATATTCTAGGGTGCCCCAGTGCATATGGAATGCATTATGCCAATCCCAACAACTCATGTTAATATATAAAACATGTATATACTAACATAATTAACTCACATAAATCATGTTATTAAATTTGCAACCAATAACACCAAAATTATCTCACATGAGCTAATTAACAAATCAAGTAATTCATTTGAATGCCCAAACACACAAAATCACACAACCACATCCATTGAGCGGTGAAACCCTCGGATTAGCCTTTGTTCACGGCCACATAATTAGGGATTTCTTCACTCGGTTCAAAGATTTTGAGACCAATAACACGACCTTCCAGGCCTCAATAAATCCCCATCCATAAAATGGCTCTTAGCCAAAGAATAAACCAAGTAGGAAAAAGATTCACTGCCTCTTGGGTTGTCGGAGCTCCCTTGATCAGTGTCGCACGTAGCCCTCACTTAGCATAGATCGACTTTGCTTCTTGCTCGTTGAGAGCAGGCGATCCGACGAGAAATCTAGAGAGAAGTAGCTCTCTCTCTCAAAACCTCAAAATCCTTACTCACTTTATGATTTTGCTCTCCTGCCGCGTTTTGGCTATCAATGGAGAAGATGACTATTCCCATTTTGTCTTTATCCAATTAAACTTTTCATTAATTCCCGTATTGTCCGCTGTAACTATTGACACTTGGCTTAATGCAGCCATTAATCTCCATCCTCTCTCTAATCATTCGACATGTGTCACATGAGTACATGTAGTAGGTGACTTTGTAACATCACATGTATTTCACAAGCCGTTTTAAGGCACCCGACACCCGGTGTCTCGAAAAACGTGAAATTCCCACTGTCTCGGAATTCAACGAAATTCGGTATGGTAGCTAGATTTTGCGAGACGATTCCAACGGTGAAGTCCGTTTCATCATCCGATATCTAGAAAAATTCCGAATTTTAAGACAAACCATTCTACCCTTTTTCGAAGTCGAATTTTCGTGTTTACATTATCCCTCCTTAAAGAATTTCGTCGAAATTACGGACAATCCACAACAACTCACATGCATATCAGCGTGCCTTTATACCATGCATGTAAACTAGTCATTTAAGTGTTAAACGACTAAATCACGTACTTTCATCCCTAAGCGAAGGATAGGTGGCAGCGTCATGTCCTCGTGCTCCCGTTGACTCCTCCCACTCCACGGTCTTTGCCTTGCACCTCGCTGCTTCACAGGTCTTACGTCGCAAAGCACAGTCCGACTATCCATAATGCACATGGTCCTCCTCGAAGGTCCCATCCATGTCGACCTCGATCTCTCCCCGATCCACTTCATTGAGATTTGGATGCGGGTGTACCTGCAGGAGCAT